>JAJHUR010098551.1:5946-21443 GCA_027495735.1 Lutjanus campechanus | reverse complement strand
TCTTACCCTCCAACATTTTTCGCAGGTTCTTTTCTCTCGTCGAGAGTTCGGACAGCAAATGATGAGAGTTGAGCTGGCCCACTCTGAGTGGAGGGATGGCACTAGTCAGGTGAGAGTTCGACCTAAAAAAAGAAACACACATAAAATATAAGAGACCAGATTCAGTAAGCTGTTTGCACCCATGGTTGAGACCCATTCTGCACTTTGAGACTTGAATTTCATTTTCACTGGAAGACTTGAAACATACTTTGCTGGTAAACTGATGTACACATTACGTGCAATAGTGAAATATACACCCCTCCTTCACACACATATACATTTTGAGTAGGAATGTGAATAATAGAAAGAGATTTATCAAGTATGGTTGATATTAAGATATGCTGCGAGTTTTTATTCTTGCATGACAGACTCTATGGTTTGAAAACAGGTAAATAATTCAACTGAGAAGAGAATATCTGATTGTGCTCTAATGTTCTAACCTCAGTGACAGCAGAAACATGACCACAAAAGCATCACAGGATCGACTGCAAAAACATGAGCCAAATTTCAGCTGAGCTGGTGTCATTGTTGCATGAATGTGACATATCTGAGAATGTAATGTACTGCGGTGTGGGCAGCTAACCAAGGAGTCCAGCTTTGTTCCCTGAAGGCATCAGACACAATGCCTAAAATGCTTAAAATTATCAATGTATATCCCTGATAATAATCACCCATTTATTCGTAGCAAGGTTTGTTGTAGGCAACTGGACTTCATAGAGTCTGGACTCTATGAAGTCCAGTTGCCTACAACAAACCTTGCTACGGATACCATGACCTGGACGACTGAGAACCTACACAGACACCCATTTATTGTGATCGATTTGACCCACCAGACATGATCACTATAGAAATGGAAATGCTTACCTGTCCATTAGCAGCTGGTAAGGTTTTGTGTTCTGAAAAGGACAACAAGATACATCAGTCGTTCAAGTAATCATCTGTCTTTAAACATCTCACTAACAGCTAAGATGAGAAGAACAGAAGAATACAATGACAATGGGCCCGACTACATTGTGTATACGCACCAGTGTTTGCAGGAAATGAGGATTGTGTGTGTTGCTGAAAATACAACATTTGATTCTGTGGTATACAAACACTGTACAACACTTCTCTAGTTGGTGTGTGTACCGTGTGGCTGTACAGACATGAATGCGTGTGCCAGAAGTAGAGAGAGAAGTGCAGATTTGTACCTTCATGAAGTTAATGCTGTCTGATCTTTGGAAGAACGTTTGCACTGAGCTCAGGAGTTTTTCTGCTTCCTGCCGCTTCTCGTTGAGCTGCAGCACCTGCTGGGAGTTTTTCCTCACGTACATGGTGAAGGTGCTCTCCAGCATCTGCACGGTTTCAGCCTGGTTCGCTTCGAGCAGCGCATGCATCCTCTGATACTGGGCCCTCAGACGCTCCTTCAGTTCGGACACTGCGTCCTGTGGAGAGTTGACAGGTTGGATTTACAGACACACGCACACTTACAAGCACCTATTTTACATCAATATTTACAAGCAATGTTGAGTACAACCCAGTCTTGGGCGATTGGATGAATATGTCGGCTATCTGCAATTTGCCACCGCAATTATTCTTATTTTATCCACTAATTTAATAGTTTGAATGAGTGAGAGCTGCTGCTCAGCGTCAGACTCACTCAGCTGCACAGTAAACACCCACTGAGCTGGATGACAAGTGAGGAAAACAGCATCTAACGCGATGAATTAAGGACTTTTTTCATCCAAACCACGGTTGGTGATTGCTGAAGCAGTTGAAAGACAAACCAAAACATCTTTTTCGCGAGTTTGAATGAAGTATGTATTACAACGAGTTAACAAGGAAATCAAGCTTGTTTTAGTTAGATTTAGTCATTAGTATTTTTCTGTTTAAAAAGGAAGTCGCCACTAGCACACATCTTTCCGCTGACACTTGTGGTTGATGAGGAGGAGCTTTTTGTCAAGTCTGGGATAAATTACTGCTCCACCCATCCCTGCAATACATTTATTTTTGTCATTACAGGAGGAGCAGGGATCTTTAGGAGGAGATAGCAGGTCAGCAGTATATGCCACACTGCAGTGCATCATATGAAAGCTGGGAACCTGAAGATTCATTTAGGATGCAGACCAGCTGTCCATGTCAAATTTTTGTTGTCACAAATCTGTAATAAACTGTGTGTTTTCTTTAGGTGCATATTCACATTCTGAAAGTTTAGAGTGTATAAGGGCTGATGGAAGTATATGATGGTCATTCATATGCGCTTTCTTATCTTTAAGTTGCTGCAGCAGTTTTGGGGTTAATACCATTTATTAGACTGAGTGGGTGAATTTCAGCACTCGAGAATGAATATAAATGGTCAGAAATCCCCCCAGAATACCACATTGAGCAACACCGCAGAAAAAATCCATGCTGTGATTTACTACCAGAAACTTTTGACATTTTGGAGATTTTTGCAACAACTGCATTTTTCCTGTGATTGGATGGTGAACACTTCTGTTCTGGGAATTGCTTGGAACCCCCTTATTGTCAGTATACTGGGAAAAGCCATATATCCTCTGAATGCAATGGGTGTCTAGTTTGTGGTTGTGAAGTTTCATGATGTTGTGATTGTTGTAGAGATCAGTACAGGTCATTTTATAGAGTGAAGGCAAGTTTTGAAAAAAATGGTCTCACTAAAATGAAATGGTTACTATGGGGATGAACATTGTCACACATGGAGACACATGAATTCAGTGAATCCACAAAAGTCTCAGCTTCTCAGTCACACCCAAGTTATGCAATTTCAATTCTGCGTAGGACACGCAGTATGGAGAAATACTGAAATAGAATAGGCTAAAATAACACATTTACTGCATGCAAATAACTGCATGGTTTTGGCCAAAGCAGCATGGAATTAGCATAAAGTGTGCATATATATGTAAAGGTGAGGCTCTTGGGTACCCACAGGACCCGTTTTCATTCAGATATCTTGAGGTGACGAGGCAAGGGATTTCTCTGAAAATTGCAACGCTAGGTTTTCACGATTTTCACTTCACAATCAGCCAAACTTTGGAGTGTTATTCCCACAAGCCAGTATGACAGAAGACTTAAGTACAGATTCATTTCATGTGGTATTAGCTTTAAAACTGAGCCTGCTACAGCCTCTGAAAGAGAGTCAAAATGACTGAGGCAGTGTTGAAAAGGTTAAATTGCTGGAGTTACCTTTTTTTTTAACCACTTGTTTCTTCAATTTATCAGCAAAAGCATCTAATCTACATAAATTATCATTAGCGCCGTTCAGCAGAAAATAAGTAAAGACCTGGTATAAAACAAAACAAATTATTCATCAATACACAGTAATAAATTGATGTGTTCAGTGATTGCATATTTAAGTATATTTTTTCCTACTTCATTATGTGGAGTCTGTGCTTTCCTTGTTCAGGACTGAAGAAGGAAAGTAATTTGTAAAATGCATTTTCCACCCTAATGCACTAGCCATTCCAAGCTAGAGATAAATTACATTTTCTTTTCGTTTTCCAACAGCGAACAAAGGTACAGAGCCATTTCATTACAGCACCAAAATGCACATGATGACAAAGAACTGTACTGATAACGTTCAGAATGGTGCGTCTGTGTGTGGTACTGTACCTTCATCAGTGTCTTGTCTGACTCCAGCTTGGTGAGCTGCTCATCGATGTTCTGAACACGACCCTCCAGTCTGTCTTGCTGCCTCATTAGCATGGCCTGTGGAGAGATGACATACGAGAGATGGATTAGACAGATGACCCACAACAAGATGCACTGAAAATAGAAAAATAATACACACACACACACACACTTTCTTAAAACTCAGGCCTCTGCTGTGACCTCAGCAAACCTGGCTGCTGTTCATTAGTCACTAAGACAACCTCCTCCTCCACAAGCCTGATGAGACGGAGGAAACAACAGCTGCCAGCGACAACCACATGCATTTATCCATTAGGAGAGCACCAGTTAAAGGCACAAACAATTGCACAAATACATCTCTGATTGCTTCTAAGTTTATCAGGGACTGTATTACATCAAGTGAAGTCCATTGTTGGGACCAGCCTACTTCCTCTGTGGGCTGAAAAGCCAGTAAAAAAGCCGGTAAAACATAATCCTTCTCCATTTACTGCAGGAGATGGAAATCAATCCACAGTCACAGGCTGACAGCTAACTAGGAACAGGGGAGGGCAGGTAGGCTTTTTAATGAACTGTTTCTGCATGGGAAAGGCACCATGCCCAAATAAGAGGAAAAAAAAGCCCGCTGTCATGGCAACAAAGCCTTGTGTATGTATTTATATGTGGAAGCTAATGTGTATGTGAGGGAGCAGGAGGGAGCAAAAAGCGGGGGTGTCTCTCTCTACCCCTCTCTGCTTTCTCATTTTGCCACATGCATTGCTCCCATTGTTTGCATTGGCCTCTGTGTCAGTGACAGATTGTCATGTCTGTGTGCATAACGCCGGGGTCGGCTCTCTCCCTCCGCATGAGTGTGCATGGGAGAAAGGCAACGGCAGGAAAGGCAAAGTGCTGTGGGGCTCTGCTTGCACATGCCAAGAACGGACAGAAAGAAAGTGAGAAAGACATACAAAAAGAGGGTGAAAGCAACAGAGAGAAAGTTTGAAGCAAAAAAAAAGAGAGAGATAGGGAGAATGAGGACATTCCTGCGGTCTCTTGTGAGCGGGTTTCAGGGTAGCTACATTGTGGTATCACAGCAACAGGCCTCTTCAGCTGCTTACAACACTCATGGAGTCTTATGTACAACAACTGGCTGGCCACTACACTATACCACAGTGAACACTTCCAATAGTCTGTCTAGTTTTTGAAAACAAAACAGCAAAAAAGACTCTGGATGACATTAAAAAACAGAAAATACATAATATTACACCCACTTTTGCTTGTTTGCATAATCTCAACTATCCTTTTTAGTGGAGAAGTGCCGACAATATTGGCACCTGTGAAAAGGCAAAAATGTTTCTGTGTCCTCCAGCTCATGTTTGACAATTTAGACTTTGGACTATTGGCGATGGAGGCACTAACAAGGGAAGACAGCATAAACAAATGAAGCATTTAAACTGTTAAAGCAGCATCAATTGATTTTTTGGGGGCCACTCAGGGACGTATTATCACCATATCAAATTGCTGCCAAACGAATCAGCAAACAGTTGTTGAATTACACATCCAGCAGACTGGGACCAACGTTCAAATTGGTTTTGAGTTTTATCTCTGGTCACCCAATGAATGCACGTTCAATAATCATTCTTCTTTTCGCTCCATTTTGGTCTCCACCAACTCCTATTTGGCTTACTAGCAGCCAAATGCTCAACAATGTTAGCTAATCACTTCCTATTCAGTGATGGGGGTAACACATTGGAGTACTCAGATTACTTTTGGTTTTAACAAGTACTCAGTTATAGTTGCAGTTATGGTCTTGGCAGACACTGAAATCATGAAGTATGTAAATGTCAAGATGGATGTAGTGAACAAATTCCCCATCAAGCCAATATTTCAACACCATCCAGTGCACCTGTGGGGAGGCTCTTTAGCTTTGGAAGTCATGTCAGAGGAACTGACTGTCCAACACGCGTTTTGAAAAACGTTTTCTGCGTTATAAAAGAATAAACTTAACAGAACATTATTTGAGTGAGTCTACATAATTTCAACAGCACTTAGTTTGTAAACAGGCATGCGTGAGAGGCTAACTGGTTCATTAGTTGCTTATTGAAACATGACGTACTTCAGGGTATATGAGCCTGTGTTTCATTGTTTTCAGCTCTGTAATATGACTCTTAACCAGTTTGCTGTTAGATTGCCCGGAAACTATAACAAGTACAATGAATTGCAATTGGGTTTTCATTTTTAGTAACGCAATAGCACTCTAACAAGTTACTTTTCTCAGTAGATAACACTGTAACATAACAGGCTACTTTTTAATGCCAGTCACATTCTACAACACTGCTAGTAAGGGAAGACAGGTCAAATATTCATTCTGCTCATAGCTCTGTTTGGGTTTCCATCAACTCCCGTCTGGCTTCTTAGCAGCTAAATGCTCTGTGATGTTAGCTAATCACTCCCATACTACAGTTCCTCCTCAAGCCTGTGAAAGCTGACCAATCACAGCAGGCCATTTCAGAATGGGGACCTTAAGGAGACGGGAGCTAAAACTAAGTGTTTCAGACAGAGGGTGGACAGAGGTGATGCAGCAATGCACAGTACGAGAAAAAATAATGATTTTTTTTAAACAATAAAAATACAATAAATAGGATTTGCCCAAGATGTCTGTAAATGCACTAAAAAGATAGTTGATTGTTGACTCTCATTCCCAGGATGTCAAATACTTACATTTTGGGTTGAGAAAACATCCAGAGTACAACAAAATAATCATAAAAACAAAAGGAAATACAGGCACAGTGCAGAAACTCTGCAAACACAGCCACCACCACAGACTTCTAATGGATGATAAGTGATGACTGAGAGGGATTATTTCTATATGAGTCAATACATTTTTTAAGGAAATGTTGTATATTATGCTTTAAAGCATGTGAAACTATTCTATTATGCTAACTAGCAACCATTAGAGACCAATGTTACATGCATGTCATTAGGTTAGAAACACTTCTGAGTATATATTGAATACATATTTGTTTACGTGCCTCCTTGTCACATCCCACACCTGTACTACACACTACATCTTGCCTCGGCTAAACAATCGTCTTTAAATAATCTGACATCAGCCATAAGGACATATAGATACCAATTAAGTAAATAAACTGTCACTGCTGTGACAGTGGGCCAATCACACGTCACCTTAAACTGAAGAACACCTGCAGTGATGGGCTGCACAAATAGTAATTTTTTTCAATATCTGGTTACTAAAAGGATTGAATGCAGGTTTCGTTTGACATTTGTTTGATCTAGTTTTTCATGTACCATGTGCACCACACATAAAAACTTTTCAGAAAGCACTCTTGTGTTAATAATCACTGTCTTAACACAATGCATAGCAGCTCAGTGGTACCTCAGTTCTTCTGTGTGACTGTTGTATTGACAAAAACGGGGGGAAAAACACAGTTGGGTTATTGCTATCGTAAACGGTGCATTAACGGCTTTGTGGCAACAGCTTCTCTGTGCCTGGATGCTTCTGCTCAACAACTGTGTTTTCCTCATTTTACCATGTTTCCTCCAATTCCCTTCTTGTCTTGTTGTGTGCTTGAAATAGCATAAGGAGACAGGAGGGAACTGTCTGGTTGCTGATCTCTCTGTAGCAGCGTGAAAGCCTACCTTTATCAAGATTAAACCCGCCAATGATCACTTTCCCCACTGTCCTATTTAGGCATCCAGACACCCGCGGGTTGCCAGGAAGCTCATGTTTAAATGAGGAGCCTCAGGCTCAATGAACAGAGAGCCTCTTTCACAATCAACTGACAACTATTCCCCACGTCTGATGTCAATGGACTGCCCTCAGCATTCTGGGGAACTGACTCACTCCAGCCCAGATACAAGAAACTGCAAACGGCAGAGCTTCCATGAGCGACGGTTTCCTGCTTTTAGGTGCCTGAGAAAACCAAGGTGAGGTTGTGTGGGAGGGCTCCTCCTCCGCTTGTCCCAGGGACGACATTACTATTATATTACCCTCCCTTTCTCCTCTTTAAATTACCAGCACGCTTGCAAAAGGTTACTATAAAAGCCTCCTATGAGAGCCAAAGATAACTGAAGATATGAACATTGGTTTTTCCCTCTTTGTTTATCCCAAAAGCAACAAGAGTGCTGCCAGGGGAATTTAAAGTCCTTTTACAAAAATAGCCCACAGCAGCTCTGTCAAGGAGAACAACCTTTCAGTAAGTAATGAAGAGAAGCCACTCCGGCCTCAAATTACTTCAACAAAGTATTACCCAGCATACAAGACGCCTAACTTTTGCCTACTGCCACATTTATCAATATTAGAGTGCACTCTGTGTCTGGTCTAGAGGCCAGAGCATGGAGAGTGTTAATCTGAGAAGAGCCAGGACCTCTGACTCCTGGATAGCTCCATTTACCCTGCGAACATACAGTGGGAAAAGAAAGGAAAGATGGGTGGGTGTGTGCATGTGTGTGTGTAGAGAGCAGCTGTGGAAAGGGCTGAACAGACATCTTTTGTCCCAATAATAGCTCCGGACCAGAGCAACAGTTTGTGCCGAAAAGACTTCAACAGATTTAGAACTTTGTGATCTACACACTGGAAAGAAACGCCATCTGTAACTTTCTAAACTGGAATAATCTGATCACCAAACATGTCAACAGGACTGCAACATGGCAGATGCTAAAACTAATCTGATTCTCACTCCCACCCGTCACAGATAGGGAGGAAGAGGGAAGAAATGAATATAAGGCAGCGTGGGTGGTTGTTTTTTTTTACACCTTGCCAATTACATTAGACTTGTGAAAAGAAAGTGAACTGAAAAAAGGTATAGAAGTGAGGAAAATACAGAAGTGGACACCACCATGACACGCCGGCCTTAGGCGAGATATATCCTTTCATGCGTCGTGAGGTCAACCCTGCCAGATAGATTAACACACATACTGTAGAGGCCTATTATATTTGCAGCCCCTGGGCCAAATCTGGCACTAAAAGTTATAATATGTAACATCTCAGCATCAAAATGTATAAAAATGCTAGTCATATGTTATATAGTATATTATGTTAAGTTGTGTACGTACATTATCCCAAATGTTTCCAGCCATGTTAACACAGAGAAATCTGTAGTTTATTCAAGGTATCTGTGTGTTTCCAGCTAGCTGTTGGTAGCTAGCTGTGTCAGATACATCAGACTGAGGAACAAAAGTCGACGCATAAGATACAAGAATTTTCCCTGTAAGTGTGGTACATAGCTAAATGATGCTGGTGACAGTTACTACTGCTGGATAGCTTAAGTAGCTATGACTAAATCTCAGCCTAGCTTAGATCAACAGTTGTCTTTTAACAGGTTTTGTTATTTACAGACAACATTAAGCCTAACAATACCTGGTAATTCGATATATGCAATGTCTGGGCACTGTTGGGTCAGTGATCCACTTGGACAGGGGAAGACAGAGGAGTATGACAGATAAGATGTAGCGAACGCTCAGGTTCAGACAAGGTCACTAAATAACAAGACATGTCTTCAAAACAAAGGTTTGTTTAACTCAATATGAATTCATAAACACTCGTCACTGACACTGTTCAGCAACTTTTTCTGTACCAGCACTCTGTGCAGGTTGTTAATTTAAGAAAAAGAAATGTGTACCTGGACTTTATCTTCTTTTTGCCATTGTATCCGAATAGTTATTGTGTATTGTTTTTTTATACTATAAAAATACTATTGTATCTAAATCAAAGATGCATTGCTTTTTCCTTTACCTTTGTACATGTTTCTTTTCCTAATAGAGAAAATATAAAAAGGTGCATTGTTTACACATTTAAATTCCTAACTTTACAGGTCAGACATAAGTAATGTAAATGTCCAGCCCCTTGGCACTGTGATTGAATAGGCCTGGCAGTCCATTTTCCTCCCTTCTTTTCTACCTTTGTCTCCTCAAACATTTCACTTCAATCGCCTTTCAGCTCCTTGAAATGGTTGAAATGCAAACTTCAGTTGCAAACATTTTCACAAATCACCACATTTCCTTCTCAAAAACAGCATGTCAATTCATTCATCGGCCCATGAAGCCTCGCCAGCTTGCATTTCCTCATGAACAAATCCTGAAACGGTTGAGGGCAGCTAACATAAACAAACTACATGTGGATCCACCCCTACTACACGGGGGTCATCATTTCCGGTGCATGCAGATTGCATCACAGCACTTACCCGAGGGCACAGGGCGGCTAATGTGAGGGCGTGGCGATGTGGAATGTGTGGTTTGATCAAGGTTAAAAGCAGCGTGTTTGTGACGTATGTCTGCATGTGAGTGCATGCATGTGTGTGTGCAATCATCTACCCTGAGGGGTGGCTTTCACCTGTCCGGTCCTTTCACATCAGATAAGATTAAAGGACGAGGCAAAGAGAGAAGGCCTTTATAGACTGATGAACTGGAAGAAATGTTTGCTTCTTTGAAAGAAAGAAAGATCTGTGGAAGATGAGTCCATCTATCAGACCTTTTGACAGTAACCTGCCTGTCAGCTCAAGTGAAAAGATATTTTTCATGGCAGCCCTGCTTATATGGAGGTGATAGGATAAATACAGGTGTTAGCAATGATACTAATTAAGGTCCTGTTCCATTTAGTGTAGCAGGGTCTTTCCAGTGAGTCAACATGCACAATAGCAGCATCCTGACTCCGTTTGACCTGCATGGAGAGGAACCTTAAAGGGACAGTTCAGATTATTTGATGTAGGGTTGTATGAGGTATTTATCGACGGTCAGTGTATTACTTGATGGCCTAGACAGCAGCTGGCACGGCCCTACTTTGGAGAAGCAGAGAGGGAGACCAGCACAGGTGCTAAGCAATGAACTACAGTGGACAGGGTCAGTGACAAAAAGCATTTTAGCCACTTAAAAAAGGTCCACCTAAAAATATCAACATCTGTTTAAGGGTACACTAAATTTAGAATGTTTTCATTGCTTTACTTTGCTGCCAGACAGCCTTTTCAGACTGGAAACAGCTGTTATATAAGCCAAACATCACTCTCTCTCCAAACCAACCAAACTCCACAGGCAAAATCAGTCATTTTACCACGCATTGAAGGTCTACCGTTGCCTCAATCTGTTGGTGTTTAACTAGGATAGTTCAGATACACCAAAGTCATAGAATGACACAAACAAACTAACAGATCGAGGCAGTGGTTGACCAACAACTCCTATGTTCTGTGAGGTAAAATTTCCTATTTCGCCTGCAGAGTTTGGTTGGTCTAGAGAGAGGGATATTCGGCTCGTATAACTGTGGTTTTCCATTGGAAAAGGCTGTCTGATGGCAAAGTAAAGTGGTAAAAAATATAGTGTACCATTAGACTCATGTTGATTTTTTATTTACGGACCTTTTCTAAATGTCTAAAACACCTTTTATTGTTGACCCTGTCCATGGCAGTTCATTCCTTAGCTTCAGTGCTGGCACTCCTCTCTGTTTCTCCAAACTGGGAGCGTGCCGACCAGAATCTGCTGTAGGTAATAGATTGACCATTGATAAGTACCTCAAGTGATCCCACTTTAATTAACTGGAACTATCCATTTAATCAGTATCACTGATAACACCTGTGTTTACCCTACTATTTCATGTCAAATGGTTTCTGTGAAAAAGGTCCACTGGTGAGAAAGCGAGGATGTTTATGTACCTGCATTTGTATGCGCTGGGTATCCACATCGCAGACTGTGTGTCTTTGGTTAGTGCAGTGAGAGATGCAGCAGAACGGACACAGAGCCACCTGCTCTTCCTCACAGTGGAGCAGCCTGTACTCCTCGTGACTGGGACAGGTCCAAGCGCTCAGCTCCTCAGCGTCAACTAACAGGTGTCCCGGCGCTGCACACGGCTGCTGTAGGTGCGTCTGGATATGAGTTTGGCAGCAGGGCTCCTTACAGCGCAGGCAGACCTTCCGCACGGGCAGCGGGGGGCCTCGTCTGCAGAGGACACAGTGCAGCACAGCGGGGACTTTCTCAGTGTTCAAGGCATTAAACCGCTTCACTATGTTGGCAAGCTTAAAGTTCTTCTCCAGTGTGGGTTTCTGGTCGTAGTCATGGTTGCATTCGGGACAGCGGACCGCAGCGTTGTCCTTGGCCCAAGCCTCAGAGATGCAACCCTTGCAAAAGTTATGCTTGCATGGCAGCTGGATGGGTTCCTCAAAGACATTCAGGCAAATGGGACACAAAAGCTCCTCTTCGAAGCAGTTTTTCCAACTTGCATCCATGACTTCAGCTGGATCCAAACTGATGTTGTGTGACAAAAAGGAGCAAATGTAGAATTATTTTCTGGACTCTTTATGAAATGCATAAAGAAACAGGCTACCTTTATTAAGTCTTACTTATACTTTACTTACACAGAAATATGTGGGCAAAGCAAACCCACAGGTGGAGAAGAAGATCTTAGGTATAACAGTTTAAAGGCTTTATTGAGGGTGAATTTAAGCATTGGCAGGTCACAACTGACTTGAAAGAAACAGGTAATGTCAACTCAAAGTGCAGCCACAATAAAACTTTGACAACACACCAAAAACTAGTGGTGAACTGTACCTAAGTACATTTATTCGAGTACTTTACCGTTCAGTTTTGAGGCACTTGTACTTTACTTGAGTATATACATTGTATACTACTTTATACTCCTACTCCACAATATTTGGAGGCCAATAATGTACTTTTTACTCCACTACATTTATTTGAATTGTTTATATTCATTTGAGTATTATCTTAATTACTTTGCTGATGTGAATTATTAATACACAATACAAATCAACTAATAAAACATGATTAAAATTATAGATTGATCCACACAGCAGTCTATTAAGCAGCTGTAATAAGCTCCACCATTACCAGCTACAATATTTATGTATATTTATATGAGATGAACACATTTAGGGCTGCAACTACAGATTAGTTTCATTGTTGATTAATCTGTCAATTATTTTCTTGATTAATTGATTAGTTGTCTGGGCCACACAATGTTGGAAAATGGTGAAAAATGTTTATCAGTGTTTCTCAAAGCCCAGGATGACGTCCTCAAACGTTTTGTTTTGTCTACAACCCAAACATATTCAGCTTCCTGCTATAGAGGAGTAAAGAAACAAGAAAATATTCACATTTAAGAAGCAGAAATCTAAGAATTTTCACTCTTTTTTCTTAAAAACTGACTAAAACCAATTAACTGACTATCAAAGTAGTTGGCAATTAATTTAATTTAATGGTGACAACTAATTGACTGATTGTTGAATCCCTACAATATTGGACTTTTTACATCACACTACACTTGTATCATAACTTTAGCTTCTAGTTACTTTGCACTTGAGCCCAACAGACATATCGATTGACTGATATTAGCCTGTCACAGCTACTGTATATCAGTATCACCACATATGTTGTCCAATATACACCAATATTTGTCACAAGTGTTAACTCACAAAGTATATTCTTTATTCTGTATATTAGATTCTGTATAAAGAATATTGGCAGATATGTCGATACTGGAATTGTTTTAAATCCCCAAGATCAGTTTTGGCATCAGCCCCAAAAATCCACTATTGGTGGGGCCCTAAAAGAGATTAACACATTAATGCATCACTTATTATAATCAAGTAATATCATTCTGAACTCTTCATAATGATGAGTACTTGTACTTATATATTTAACGCTTATTTTCTGTACTTTTAGTTAAGTAAGAATCTGATTGCAGGACTTTAACTTGATTTTTACGCTGTTATCACTACTTGCACTTGCCAAAAACTATTGTCATGACCAAACACATTATGTACAATGACAACATAAAATAAACATGTGGCTGTGGTAAATTTGCGTTGAAGAAATCACTACAGGACGATACGAGCTGTCGTTTGAAGAGCGAGTGACAACTTACTACAGATTAACACTGGAAATGAGACTCTGTTTTATAAAATATCACACTGACATTTTATTTACCACGAAGACACTCTCGTCTCCTGTCAGTAAAGACACATCTTAGTCAAATAAAGCATAATAGATGTGTTCTTATGGAGGAAAAGCAACGTTACCAACTATTTATTCTCCATGTCGTCGGCAGGCAGACTCCGGTGCACCTATAAAGCCGTACAGCTTCACATCCAGTCCGCGATGAGCTCCAGCTCCTCCGGTTAGATTACAGCAGTCCGACCGACGACACACCGCTCAACGCCGGGATTTTATACAGATTCCCGGCTCTTACTCGGCTGCTTTCGGTTTCCCGTCAACTCTTTGACTAATATTTGATGGTAAGTGCAGGAAGACTGTGACTCGTCGGCAGGGAGCTCAGTGCTTTCACACCGACTGCCCCCCTCCGATAACGTGACCCGTCACAGAGTTGATAAATAGACGGGGAGGAGCCGAGAGGAGGAAGGCAGAGGGAGCAGCCACAGCAAACTCTACCGGAGAGACTGTAAATGACCATGAAACATGTGTGTGTATGTGTGAGTGTGTGTGTGACCCGTCATCCTCTGCACCACTCGCTCCTGTAAAGTGGAGTCCTGACTGGCAGAGAGAGGGGGCCCCAGGGGCCCATGAGAGGGTTAGTGCTTGAGGAGAAACATTGATTCACACATGGTCTTCCTTTTGTGTGTGTAAATTGTATTTAGTAGGGGAGACTGGGGTCAATTGTAGCATTTTCCTTCATAACTCAAAGATTACTTGAAACACCCAAGTCATATTTTGATATAATATAATTTGCCAACTTTTACCAATAAGGACAAAACTGAAATATTATATCAACTGAGGAAACTTTGAGCCATTTAATCTGAAAATGTTGCGCTTTGCTACGGTTTCCACATTGAATGACACGTTTCTTCAAAACAGTGTGCAACGGTGTGCAACGAGCTTTGGGATACATTTTCTCTCCTTTAGTGGGTGTGCCTCAGGTGTTGCTCAATCAGCAGTGACATGTAGGTAAACACTGCATTTAAAATGGCAGTAAAGTGCAGTACGCTTGCATATACAACAGGGTGTTAAATGCAGCACCGTTTCTGTTTAAATAAATGTTTTGCTGTGTTTTGTTTTGGCCGAATAGGTCCTTGGTCAACTTTCTCAAATCAGGAAATATGCTATGTGCTAGGCTTGTCTGTGTTGAAAAGAAAAACATTTTGAAGATGGTAAAAGATGTTGTCGGGGACCTGTAAAAGCGACATGTTCCACATCTTAAGTTAGCTAATGTCAGTAGAACATTAGCTAACTAGCAAGCTAATCTACAACAGCCATTAACAAGGTAGTTATCTAGTGTTTTGCTAACATTAGCTAACTTAAGATGATGCCCTACGTATCGCTTTTATGGGGAAAGGAGAAAGTTGGCTGGTGTAATTTACACAAAAAAGATAAGTCATATTAACTCGCTGTATCTCAAATCAAAGCACACCTCAAAGCAAAAGTCTGTTTCTGTTTTTGCAGACAGCTGAGCAACTATTGAAGTGGTAACTGGATTTTGATTATTTGAATGTAGTTAAATGTAGTGAAATATGTTCCTTTGCCAACATAAAAATGTCAACAGACAAATAAGGTGTTATGTCGATGTGCTGCTTAGCAGTTTTCTGGGCTGAGGGTTACGGTTAGGGTTACTCTGCTATTGATTTGTGCCGCACTAGCATTTTTTCGACAAGGCAGCACAAATCAACAGAACATTAAGTGCTTACACTGTGGCTCCAAGGTAAACTCTTGTTTGCTGGCTACCAATACTAATATCAGCAAAGTTTGTTGATGCTGATTTTTAACCAACCAAGAAATAAAATTGATTTAAGTTTAAATTCACAGTCATCAAACCTTAAGACATAAAAAGATAAATACTGTACATCAGAAATGTCACTCTCATACCTCAAAATCTTTTTTTTTTT
>JAJHUR010098550.1:1529-29782 GCA_027495735.1 Lutjanus campechanus | reverse complement strand
CACATTATTATCTACTAGAAGGGCTTCAAGTTTGTGTTACAAACCTATTTCACAACAATTGTCCAACACCCGATTCAAAGTTTTGTAGATTCACCCTTCATGCCATAGAGTGATATATTTAAAGCTACAATTTTTGGCTAATAACCACTGTAAGCAACATCAAGCTAATCTCAATTCAAAGCAGCTTCACCTGTCTGGAATCCAGTTGAGTTATTTCTAAGTGGCATGTGTTTGATGTGTCATGATGCTACCACAAGACGTACAGTGTAGGACATTTTCTTCACCCTGAACCAGCAGTAGGGAAAGTGTAGCTGTCATATTAAACCTCTGTGCTCACTCACTTAGCTCGCCACACTCTCCGGGGCGCCCCTGTTTGTCTACACCACTGTTCCGGTTCAGTAGAGAGAGCAACAGGGAGACGAGAGGCTCAATGTGCATTCCTGTCAAGAACTCCTTCACTGATCCTGTAAACCATCCTCATTCACATACACACACACCCGCACTGCAACACATGCACTCACACACGCGCACACATAGGGCTCTTACCTCTGAGCTGCCGTCTGTGAGTCTGCAGACTTCTAATGCTGGAGGCATGCTGGCTACACTTGCACTTACCTACTGTGGTTTTATTCATTATTGTTCTAATTAAAACGTTTTAAGTCCTAATAAGGCCCCCTGATTATGGCAGCGACGACTGTTATAGTTGAATAACGTTTGTAAATTAATAATAAAGCATTCTGTGGAAGTTAGCAGGTTAATAAGGACAGTCTTTGAGGTTCGAGGTGATTGCACTTCAATGTGATATTTCTGCTGAGTGTGCTGGAAAACACATCAGTCTGCCTTTAGTGCGGTGGCCTTTGTTGGGGAAACAGATGCAGTGTCACACCAATAGAGGGCATTGTTGTTTAACTGCAGGCTTACAGAGCAGACTCTTTGTTTATGTAGGTATCCATGGGTGCTGTTGTTTTTCTTTCACTCTTTCCTCTTTTCTCCATTTAGGCTGACTGAATTTGATGGTTTTGTTTGAATACTAATTTGAGCATCAATGTATCAATGTCGTGTTTTTTCACATCCTGTCAGCAAATGCAATGGCTAAACACACTCAATCTTTTGATTTTCTCCACCAATTTAAATTACTTCATATTATGTTTTATATGAGATGCAAATTAAAATGATTCATTTCATCAAGCTGCAGCCAATTCTCCTCTAAAGGGAATAACTGAAATATGGTTTTCCTTTCACATATTCCCAGGGAGATATTTTGCTAAAATATATAAATAAAATGAACTTCCCTCTTTTTGGCACAGATTTTTATTGTAGATATGCATTTTTTATGGCAATCTGACTGAAAAACTGGATTGGGAAATATAACTGGCTCTGCAGATGTCAGGCTAAAGCTTGGAGAACTTCATCTCTATAAATGGGCCTGCTTGTGTCTAAACAGGTTTCACAGAAAGGCACTGATTTAATCTCAGGTTGGCTCAAGTCATCTCAGTCTGGGTTTTAATAATCCTTACACTTCTTGAAAGCATTGCTGTGGGGCAAGTAATTTGTAAGGTTTTCTTACAGTGTCTTCTGAAAAAGTAAATGGAGTGTGTGTCTTTATGTTCACACGACTGAGCTGTGTGCACAGAGTTGAAACAATTGAAGCTCACATAAAAACTATTTGTAGGACTGATAACCATACTGTGCAGTTCTCTTTATCACCTTTCCTTGGGGCCTCTGTGGTTTTGCAATCACATATATACAAACGCATGAAAGCACACTCATATATATTAGAAAAAGCCAACCAACCTGACAGCTGACCTTGGAAAAATAAGCAAAAGAGCTGTCATAGCATCAAAATGATTAAATTAGTCAAATGCAGATCAGATCAGTTCAGCTTGCCTTTGCCATCTAATTTATGGTACTGATGTTTATTTTCTGAAATGTATTACTTCTCCTTTTTTTTCTTCTTTTTTCATAATTATTTTATATGACTTTTCTCTTTGCCCTTTTAAGAGGACAGTCTGTCTTCACTATATCATTGCAGTTTGGATATATAATCATTCATATGGCTTAATATATATTGATCATTTAAGATGATGTGGAAAGTTGGGAAAAGGGCATCCTGATTATGATCAAATTGAATGCTTAGGGATAAAACTTAGTTTTAAGTGTGTTCTTAACATTTCAAATTCACTATTTACTGCCTTATGAATATGAGATTAACCAAAATAGTGTTTTTCATAAATAGATGCCTAAACTACGCTTCTTAAAAATCTGAAAAGCTGTTTTACCATTGTACTGAAAACAAACTCATTGGTCAAAAGGACAAAACTCATTCAGCCTCATTTTAACACAATGGATGAGCATTCAATCAAACGGATGCCAATTTATTGATTTAGGGGAATGCACAAAAGAAAGGATCTAAATCTCGGCCGATAGCCATTAACAGCGAATCTGAAGATAGACAGGCGATTGGTCATAGATCACAAATGGCAGGAAATCCATCTCTCCTTGCTCATTTCTCCTTTTTATTTGTCCATGCTCTCACTCTGAGATTTTTCACACCAGCTTATCATACAGCCCAGTCATATACTTAAATTAATACACGTCTCCTGCCCCATGTTTCTCTCTCAAAACTGCTTGAGGAGATGCACCTACACTTTAACATGTAACTTGCTAAAGTCCAAGGCTGTCAATGAAGTTTATTGTGCAGGACTAAGTGGTAAGACATGGGGTTGTCCTGTCTTTTGGGAGGGATTTGGGCAGACTGGGGTAGAGGGTTAATGAATATGCAGCAGTCATGACAAACAAGAATATTTGAATTTAAATTGATTTCAGATGTATCATGAAATCAGCACCGAAAATGTTATTTCTGACACAATGGGGGATTGAAGGTGGAGTCAGCATTACAAACCACCTTACAACAGCCCTTACTTTATTTTAGACCACCACATTTAACACATTTGTAGCACTGAAATGATTAATCTATTAGTTGTCAACTATTAAATTAATTGCAGCTTGCAGCTTCTTAAATAAGATATTTTAAAAGTTTCTTTTGTCCTCTGTGACAGTGGGTTGTGGACAAAAGAAAAGAGCTGAGAAAGAGTGATCAACATTTTTCATCCTTTTCTGATTTTATAGATGTAACAACTTATAAATTAATCAAGAAAATAATCAACAGATTCATGAATAATGAAAATAATCATTTGTTGCAACCCTACATTTTTGATTAAACAAAAAATGAATTCAGTAAATAAAATTAAGGAATAAATGGTGACCATTACACTGTGCATGAGAGGAACTTCAGACCCATTCTGTCTTATGTTTTGCGACATTATGAATATAGGCCCACATTTTTTCTTGTTATGAAATTAGAGGATGAAGTGACCCATTGTAACTCAGGCTGCATGTTGATGTGACTTAGATGTATACAGCAGCAGTACAGAGGTCATTCATTCTTAAGGCACACATTTTTTTATTCTACCCCTGAGTTCAGCAAGCAATTGATATGTGATCTGAGAGAGGGCAGTTTATTGATTACTGTGGGGACTTAAGCGGTACTATGGTGGTGTGTGTGGACTGGTCCGGTACACTTAAGCCCCTGTCTTACTCATATGGAGCCACATAAGGTATCCACCTTTGACATGTTGATAGCAAGTGCTCATTGGAAAAGAGCAAACATCAAACATGCACACAGGTAAGACAAGATAAATAGACTATTATGTTACACCGCAAACAATTAGACTTCTTCCCAGTCTTTTAAAGGCATACTGTATATTTGGACTGGACACTGTTGACACTATGGCTCTTTTCTCAATAGGTAGATAACGAAATCATTTTCTTATTCTTTTTATTTCGTCAAAACATGTTTTTTTAATTTGAATTTGAGAGAAATTCTCTGAACATTATCTTGAAAGTATGGTGACATATACAATAAACAATAAACAGAGATCACCATAAAAAAGAGACAGTCCTTCCAAATTGGTGTGAGGATGTCCAGAGGGGTTGGAATGTGAGCTTAGCTGCGGTCTGTGTTCTCAGGTGATGGATAGGGTAGGGGAGTCGGCGGTGGGGTGGGCAGGCTTTGACCTTGGGCATGGAACAGTAAGCGCTAGCTCAGATATCTCACATGATACCCATACATAGCGGCTCATTACGGAAGAGCCCCCTTATGCAAAGTGCAGAGCTCAACACTGGCTGGCTGACAACGGCTAGCCTAGCACTGCTGACCTAACAATAAGACAACAGGGCCGTCCCTACCTCCCAAAAAACACAGCTCCAGCAGTGTCCTGGTTCCTTCAGCACAGGTCAGCAGCAGCCGCTTTACAAGTTGAGATGACCGAGGCCTCCTGCAGAATGAGATCCAGACAGCTTTTTTCTGATCCCTGACACAATTGTGAAGACTCATATTAATCGTAGTCCCCAAGTTTAAATGTAAACTTTAACATTTTGAAAAACAACCTTATTTATTTTCTCACTGAGTATTAGATGAGAAGATTGATACTACTCACCTTCATGCTAAGTATGAAGCTACTGCCAGCAGCAAGCTAACTTTCATAGAGACTGGAAATGAGGGAACAGTTAGCCTGACTGTCCAGAGGCAACAGGATTTTCCTACCAGTACTGCTAAAGCTAAAGCTTTTTTTAAATTGTGGTTAAATGTCTCTGTGTGTTCAGCTCTCAGTACTTTTTTAGCTTCTAACTGAATCTCTGTAGTTTGAAATTTAGTTTCTCTCCTACGTTGCCATTTGTACTTTCAGGTGTCTGCTTTATTTTTCTGTTTCATTTTCACTTTTAGCTATATAGGAGTTGTGCTAAGTTTGTGATGATCAAACCCAACATTTCCTGACTTTGCTGCTTCATAATAAAATCTTAAAGATAACAAAATAACAGAGGACTTTTATTGTGTGTAAAATGTTCACCCACCATTTTACCATAAAGATGAGTGCTTTGCCAGTAGATACAAATTTTCGAGCAGGTGTAAACTCTGCTGTTAAAAATCAAGGCAACAAGCTTTTATTGTTAGCCCTAAAAATTAGCGTCTCCAATAGGGCTGTGTATTTGCAAGAACCTGGAGCCGAGTGCACCAGCTGGGCGTACACCTGGGTGTAACATTGTGTCCGACTTAGAACGGAAAGTTACAACTTTAAGGTTAAGACGAGTGCACCAGTTTGACTTAAGCCCTGTGTGTGTTCCACCTGGGTGTAACTTTTATGCCTAGTGTGGAGCAGTTGGAAACTCAGACTTGTATCCACGGTAATTTTAATGGAATCACACAGCCAGAAAAGAAAAACAGGGCAGCGCACCTTGTTTACAGGATGATTAGAGGGCATTCAGAAGAGAGTGTCACCCATGACAGGACAGATATGCTCGATATATATTCAGAAAGTGATAAAGATTTCATTTTAGCAGAGAAGCTCTCTATGAATTAAAGTGCTCTCCCCTCAGCTGCAGCATCTGTCGGACAGAGACACAGCGCTGTCCCCCACCCTGCAGGTGCTGATTGCGCACAGTTTTATGCCAGCGGAGCCTTTCAAAGTACTATGGGAGACATGATAAATGCATGATAATTTTGCGTAGAAGTGTGTTGCTTGGCAACAATCAACAATTCGCGTGTACTCATGTGGACGCTTTGTAAGACCAGGCGCAGCTACGACCGTGGTGAGTCAGGCTTGGTGCACTCGGTGTAAATTCCAATCACAACGTCGGACGTAGTTAAGTCCGGCGTAAGAGGTAAGACCTTCTTTTTTATGCCCAGCTGGTGCACTCGGCAGCTGGTGATGCAGGGGTTACGATTTGAGCTGTTGCTTTTTTTAAAATAAGATTTTAGGAAAACTGTCATTGTACAGGCTAAAGAACACATCACATGCATTAAATCTGAGTTAAAGAGGTCTACTTTTTTATGCAATCAGAGCAGTGGAGATGGATAACAGCACTGATATTTAATAGTATCGGTCACACAAAATGAACCACTGCCATGAGGGTGTGGGTTTTTTTTGTTGAGTGTAAAAGAGCTTTACTAACACTTTATCTCGTTTGAGTAATTTGTACAAAGACTGAAGTGTAATTATTACAGTTCAGTCTTTTGGATATGTAAAGATAATAAATCCCTAAATTTTTCGAGTCTCGGCTGGTTGGCTAGCAACTGCTCCTGGTCGAGAAGTAGTTTCACACATAAACCCCTGTAAAAAACTAGAATCGTCATTTCAACGTTTTTATGATTTCCTTTTTTTAATGTGTTTAAATCTATCCACTCCGACAATAAAAATGAAATGGCATACTGCAGTGTATAAGTGGTAGCTCTGGTAATTGTACGTCATGGATACTGTGTTATTGACAGTTTTGATTGACTCACTCTCTCTTTTATAACAGCCCCGCTTTAAACGTTTTTATCATCAGGCTTTACTGCACTGACCCCACAGGCTTGAGAGCATTTGCTGGGGACAGAAAATATCCTGAAACTGTTTCTTTTTTTTTTTCTTTTTTTTTACCAACATGTTCCATTTATACCATTCATTTAAACAATATATCGCATACAGTTGAGGTAATTTGCTTTTATGTCCCAGGTTCGCTGTGAATGTGAAACTAGATTGTTTATAGGATATTTGCAATGATGTAACATGATTTCTCTCCCGAGTGTCGTAACAAACACAGACTGTTATACTGCATATTTTCATTTCAGCTTTCAGCTATTAAGATGCCCAAAAAATAATAACAAAAATGTAAAAACAAAATCCATTGAAGTTATTGTTGAAGATGAGCAGATCTTTTAACACTTAATCTTAGTAACGAGGCTTTTTTCAGTTATACTGACTAATGGGGATCTCTATAGTGCAGTATTTAACCTCTGTAAGTTCATTAGAGAAGCTGCAGTTATTTTTATTTTTGATTCATCTGTTAATTTCTTGATTAATTGATTAATTGTTTGGTCTGTAAATGTCAAGTATAGGTCAATAATCAAGTAATCAATCAGCCTAATCAGCTTTTTGTATTGCACTGAATTGGAGGTCACATGACAGTGATGTGAATACAGGTGGCACTGGTGACACTCCGCCTCCAGCATACTGCTACTGTAAATCAAAGGAGCAACACTGTCTATGCTGTTAAGTGCAGTGAGGAGTGCACACTGTGTACAGTGCATCTCTGAGACTAAAAGGGCCCTCACAAACAGGTAGTACAGCATTAAGTGTGAGAGTGACCTCACTGCTTGGAAGATGTGCTGTATGTAAACACTTAGAGAAGATGACATTCATCAAACTGGAGCATACCTAATTTAAAAGTGTTAAAACCTCTTCACCTTTCACAACCTGGAAGAGTGGGATCATCTAAGTACACTGCTTGGATTTATGGACATCTTTAGTTATGCAGCTCTAATGACTTTCACACGACTGCCATGTGACCTCAACTCTCACAGTAACATGAGGTGAATCAACCAAATGATGGAAAGTATGGAACTGCCCACAAATCTACAGTAGAACTGATAAAATGTGTTGGATGATTGTGGATATGTTTAATTATTACTTTTACCCAGTTCGACAAAGTGAGAGGTATCCCAGACAGCTCCACTGTTGCCACCCAGGCAAAATTAGAAATAAGTTTAAGAAACACTGTATGGAGTTATATGCTATACGTTCACAATGATGACATTTCAAAATGGCCAGTGGGCACACTGCAGGAACAGATGGTGTGTTAATTTCAATGTTTAGGTCTCAGATGAGCAGACATTACCCCGTGTCAACAGGGACTAGTACTGTCTTCAGTCTTTGTGTGTTAATGAGTGAATACATGAGGGTGCGCATAATGTCTGTGCAGGTGTGTGTTTGAGAGAGAAAGAATAAAACACGTTGGACTCCGGTGAATCCATTGTTGGAGAAGTGTGTGTGTGTGTGTTTCCAGTAGCCTGTTGGACAGGCCTATCTGCTCCAGGGTAACCTCTTATCAGAGCCATTGGCATATCTTGAGTGGGATGACATAATCAATAATCAGAACTGTTAATCAATGGTATTCTAAATAAGCATTGATTGGGCCCACAAGGTTAGCCAGCTTTATCGGTTTACATTAAGCAAAGCAACACAATAGACAAAGGCCCACGACTGGGACAGACCAGTTTAACCCCTACCCATCCATCTTTTAGAGGCACAAAGAGAACATGGGTGGCCAAAAGAAGGTAGATCATCTCTCTTTCTGTTTTTCTTTCACTCCTCATCTCCTTTTTACACTTCTTCAAGTATTATTCTCAGAGAAGATCATGTTGGTCTTTCTCCGCCGGTCTCTCTTCAACATTATTGTCACGCGCAGCCTCATTTGAATACAATGAAGCTCCAGTTGCATCTCATTATCGACATGGTCAGGTAGACAGAGGTCACTGATTTGTGTCACCTTTCACAAAACGGCCATCTCTCCCGGGAGCCTGTTGGATGAAGAGGGAGGAGTGTGGCAGCACGCGATGAGCGTGTAACCCATGGGGGCTCCACATCTCCCTAATTACCAGGTAGTGGAACACAGTCACAGCTGTCTGCAGGTTAGTTGAAGATGACCTGGGAGGATATATACAGTTTTGCATTCCCCATAAAATCAGCTTGTTGTTCTTAACAGACTATGTATTCTAAACAGTTGTCAGCTTTCGACTGTCAGTGTGTCTTTAGTGTCTTGTATGCGTGCGCCTTAATTTCACAGTATTCATCACGCTAACACGCTTCCCATATTCTCCCATAAAACATGACAACTGTCAATGTGCTTGAGTCACCTACTAACAGAAAACACTAGTAGGCAAGCATGGAAAATTTGCTGAAATAACCCTTTTAGTCTCCCCTCACCGCAACAAAGCTTAGTTACATGTTTACCGTGTCGACAACATGAATACTCCAATCATTTTTCCCCACTGGCAGTGGCTCAGTGCCAGAGACAGGCTTAGATTTGGCCCATGAGAGAAACGCCTTTCACTGCTCGTACAGACCACCTGGCATCATACGTTCTGTCTTTAGAAGGGTAAAAAAGTGCTTGTTAAAACGGTAACATCTCTCTCGTTTCTATCTCTCTCTCACACAGCAGCACACACACACAAACCTAGACAAATATTTGGCTCTGCCGATAAGCAAAGAAAAATATTAAGCTAAATTGGCTATTTGTATGGTTTGTTATCTATTATTCATACTGGAAAGTTTCACATAAGGCTATCTTCAACCCTTGTAAGCGCACAAAATGGGTAGTGAGAGGCAATGATGCTTCTTTGATCTTCCCCGTGCTGGATCTCTCTGAAGCGCTGTGTATCAGTGCGGTCTCTTCGTCGATTCTCCGCACACCTCATGCTTGCGCTCCACCTCTCTTCCTGCCTATCTATCCCTCTCTCTCATTCTCTTTGTCCCTTGTGAAAGCCCCCTGTCACCTCTGGCCCTCCTCCTCTCCTCCCCCTCTGTGAGGCTATTACAGGCAGCACTCCTCCCTCCCTGCCTTCTCCATGTATTACCATTAGAAGACATGCATCTTGGGAGCCGCTGCACACTCCTCTGTGTTTTGATTAATATTTTAGCAGCCTCAGGGAGGAAATGGGTCTTCCTCTGAGCTAATCTGTTATGGGGTGGATGCTTGGAGCAGAGGAAAGGGAAGATGATAGAAGAGGAAGGTCAAGCTCGACTGTTTTTATTTTCCATGTCAGAAGTTGTAAAGACATCCAATACAAAGCAAGTGCCTCGAAAGCGTGAATAATGCACCAGTGTAGAGTTCAGGAGATTCAAAGATAACTGAATTTTGTAGAGTTTAAGGGTCAGAATTGTAAAGATAATTTTTGGCACCAAATTAATCAGAATTAGGCTCCACCGGTGTATTTCTCCCCAGTCCAGCCCTTTAAATCTCAGTTTATCAGACTTCTGCCATGTCAAGCTGAGTGTAAAGGTGTTCTTCCTCAGTTCATCTACTCTTGAATGGGAGAAATTAAGCAATTCCCTTACATTCTCTATGAGGGAAATATAAATAGGGAGAAATTAATTTTGTGCAGGTGCTTTTTGTCCAGCTGGTCTACTGCTGTCTGTGTCTACCTGCTGACAGGCTCTCAGTTCCCTCCCTCCATGTCACATACCACAACTGTCAGACATGCAACTGCCTGCCATCTGGCCAACTGATACAGGGAACAGAATTGAGATTCTTAATATGGGTTGTGATTGGTCGAAAATATCAGCAGCTGATCAATTTAGGCCTGAGCTAACAAAAGTTTGCAGCTTCTGAATCTCCACCCATCATCTTTCTAGCTACCAAGCTACAGCCATGACAGAAAAAATGGTCACCAAATTAGTTATAAAGCATGGATGAAATGTGGCATTTCTCCTGGGATTTCATCACAAACACCCAATTCGTAATACTGTAAATATATATGGGTGGCATGGTGGTTAGTGCCTCACAGCAAGAGGGTCGTGGATTTCAGTCCCGGTTTGGACAAGGCCTTTCTGTGTGCCTGTATCTGCTTCCTCCAGGTGCTCCATTTTTCTCCACCACCAAATACATGCACAGCCTGTCAATTCTCCAGTCAGAACCCCCTGTGTTGGTCCCCAGGCACTATACGTACACTGCTTCTATTGCTCTTAGTACAAGGATGAGTTAAATGCAGAGAATTTGACTTGTACATTCTGTATGATCACACCTTATCTTGTTATAGTATAGTATTGCAATATAAAGTTATCTAGACTTTGCCCACATTCAACACTTCAAAAGTGCAGTAGTTTTGTGGAAACTAAAAAATGCAACATATGGCCATCATTATTATCCTCACAAAAACTGTATGTATGAAAAAATAGAAAAGGGGGGAAAAGCGTTTTGATATGTTCACTGAATGTTTTTGAAATTATGAGATGATGAGAAAAGCATTTTGCAAAACTACTAAAAGGAGTAAAAACAAGTTATTATAGGACTCAGTAAAACAAAGTAATAGCTCTAGTAGCTGACTAATGTTTTGTAAAATGCTGGAGCTAATATTTAAGCTAATAGGTTTCTTTATTATTTTTCAGTTTTATTCATAAGGTACATAGAGTCACTAGTGCAATGACAGTTTTCAGCACACTGCACAAGAGAAAAAAAGATGCCTTCATGCTTTTAAAATAAAAATGTTGTGTCATAGTCTAAAGTTACAGGTATGGGGGTACTGTGTGTGTCTCAGCCGCATTAAATAATATGGTACAGTATTACAAATAAATATGCATAGACAGTTTTTCTCATTTTTCTGCAGAGCAGTGTGTATGTCTTTGTTGCACTGGTGGTAATAGCTGAGTGTTAGTGTATCGGCTTCTAGGCCTGTGTGCTGCTTTTCTATGCTTCCGCTTTCATTGATTCCCACTCTCTTTTATTTATGTTTGTTTACTGCGCTGCTTGACTCAAGAACTGCCTATTGCTTTTATTGTCGAATGCAATGAAGGGTGCTTTTATCACCATTTGCCTGCAGGTCAAAGGTGAGAATGGAGACAAATGGGGCAACTGTACAATGATGAACAGGGTGTTGTGAACCTGGAAACATACGTCCACTTCATGGATCCCGGCAGTCCATTCTTTTGTGACTGGAGACAATCCTGAAAGGATTTTTTAAGAAGACCAATTAGTAGGACTTATATCTAAAAGGTCAAATAGATTATGGCAACAAGCATCTATGAATTTGTTGAAAACTCTGATACAGATTAAAAGGATACACTGTCTTTGTAAGCACAGTATTATATGAAAAATGGTTTTCCTACATTATTGAATGGAATTCAAGCAAAGCAAATTTTTTGTCTTAGACTTTGGGTCATAGACATGTTCTTTTTCTTCTTCCTTGCCTCCATTGGTATTTCTCTCAGATAACATACAGTAACCTTGGCTCTGAATCATGTGACACCTTGACGCCACGCACCACTTTGCACATTAGTTCTGTTGACCAATATATGAATTATTCTGGCTGTATTGTTCTTGAATTTATCCCCATGGTGTTACCACGTTGATTAAGTGCAGTATGGAGGTCGAGTGTTAGCAATTACTCACCATGTGTTCGGAGCAGCGGGCCATGTACGGTGAGTGAAGCTGGCACATTAGGAACATACAAATGAAGGCTGGTCTTTGTGGTGTGTGGACTTATTTTAAGCTCTGCCAGCCCATTTAGCGGTGTGTCCTTGGGGCTGGGGGTATTTTGTATGCCTGCGATAGTTGTTGCCTGGGCTTGCTAATGAAGGTGGTATTTAATTTGGTTAAATGCTGCAGGGATCAGGCGTTTGATATCTGTATGGATGGGATGGCAATACAATGGCGGATGGGAACCACTGGCGTAGATAGGTCTAGTCTTTTATTCTCTATTTATAGAGGGCATTATGTGCAGAAGGACAGGGCAGCTAGCAGGGAGCTAATGTGAGCACAAGGAGGATATACCTGCCCCTAGGTGTTTTTCTTAGCAGGTATAATAGCAATATATTTCCACACATGACATTCCCTAATGTTTGTTGAGGGAATATCTGCAAGAGCAAGTCGGGTTTGAGCTTCGAACCCTGTGGCAAACCATCTCACAGTAAGACATTGGGGCTATTAATGGGATGACATGCTGTAAGTAAGTTCAACAGTAGGAAACAGATTCAATTAATTTTTAGCTGTTGAGAATATATTTTACTCTCTGGAATCCAGTCTCCGGATTTTGGGACAGTCGAAGCCCCTACAGCTCCTGTTGACCTTGAATCTTTTTTTCTTTTTTTTTTTTTAAACAAAGCACCGATTCCCAGTCAATGCAACAAATTTGAGAATCAGTGAACAAAACCTCCCCACTCTCCATCTCCCTCACTCTGTGTAGTGTGGAGAGGTTTCTTCATTAAAACTGACAGAGAAGCCAGAGGCAGGGGAAGTGTTATAGCTCTGCAGACCTGTCACCACTTTCTCCACAAACTATAATTTAATGCTGTACAATAATTGAAATAATTCTTTCATTTACTGACGAGGCTGCCAAATGTTGAACCAGAAAACTGCCGACAGCAAAGATAATGTGTTCCCTCATGGCGTTTTCTTTTTAAATTCATTTTCTATTCTAATGTATTAAATGCATAAATTCTCTCGCTAATGGTTTGTGTGAGGCAGAGCAACAGCCTATTCAATGATGCAGTTTAGAGGGGGTTTTACACTTAAAACAAGAACAACCATAATAAATGCCAATAAATCTGTGGACATGTCCATTTTTCCATAGCCCTAAATGTATGCTTAGTTAATCCCCTTCTCTGCACTGGCCATTTGCAGAAGGTAATGGGGGTGTTGTGCTGCTAGATACTGCAGGACTCTACTGGGAAAATGAGGAGAAATATTTTCTAGGAACCTAAAAAATATGTAGAAAAACAGCTTTTGACTATTTTCACTTTCTCCCATTAAAATGCATTGTAATGAATTAACAATAATATACATAATTTAGGTCAGATATGCTTTAAATGATCATACACAATAGGCCACTCAGTGCCAATGTGTGTGCATGAAATTACAGTATATTGTTTACATAGACAACCTAATTAGCATAGTAAGTATGGACCTGACATTCAATCTGAGCCTATAGTGAAGTATTCCAGTGGAGGGTTTTATTTTTGATGGAGTGATGTCCAATTAATCTAAAAATCAAAAATGACAACAAACAGAAACCAGTTTTTTTTTTTAACTGGAGCAAATTCTTTGTATTTTCAGTTCAGCATAATATTTCCAGGATGCCCTGTGACAACTCAAACTCAGTGACACAGTCTGAACTTCAGAACAAGAAGCAGTCACCTTCTACACTGTGGGTCATGTGCTCTGAGAAATAAGCAATTTAGGCAATTATAAGTTTTCCTGACACTGAGAGTGAATTAGCATTTCATTTTGCTCCATTATTCACAGAACTGCCATCTTTAAGGCTGTTTTCCACATGTCAAAATTGAGGCACGTTTTGCAAACTGAATGCATCAGGCATCAGATTGTCCCTAAGAGGAGAAATAATATTTCGACTCTTAACCCAGATCCTTCCCTTCCAGTAGCAGTATTAGATAAAGGTCCATGTTTTGATTTGGGACATTGGTACTTAATTGCAAAGCAGTCACCCAGCTATTTAAGTTTTTGATAAAATGAAAGTTTAAGAGGAGTTTCTGATGATAGCCAAATTTTTGATCAAAATGTTGTGAGTGCTTTCCACCACTGTATGTTATACATGATTCAAATTGACTTTAGATTTTGAGGTCACTATTTGATTTCTTTTTCGATTTAAACATTTGAGTAAACAAGTGAGTCTCTCCTAGTGCCAGCATGCAGTCACAGAAAAAGTGTAGGCTATAAGTGGGTAGGTAAGTAACTTATGTATGTTGCAACATGGCTGGATAAACATAATGGTTACTGAAAGACCATGTATTGTGTTTGCTGTCACAGAAAATAAATAAAAAGCCCCTGTTCATGCAATGTTACAACAGAATTCTCCTATATTTTTCATATAGTTAACTGCTACTTCCCATGAATAAATGATACCAGCAGAACACTGAGCTAGCTGCTAGATAACTGTAGCATTTGTGGACAGTGAGCTTCAATCAAAGAATTGCCGTAATCAGAATTCTCTGATTCTGGTTGCAGACTTGCTGTCAGCTATGCTGTATTGTCTGTGCAGCTTGATGTGTGCAAGTAGGCAGGGGCGGAAAGACAAAAAATACTTTCGGTTCTGATTATTGAAATTTAAAGGTCATTTTGATCAACTTTTGATTTAAAATTGAAATTGTGTCATCCCAAGTGTATATCAATAAAGCATTTGCTCAACATAATTTTGCTTATGGTATGTGTCGGTGCCCAAATATGAATACATTAGGTTGTTCACTTTATTTTAAAAAATGTTCTCTAAATGAATCATGTTAAGAAAATTCACATCCTACCTTAATGCTTAATACTTGAAGAATCCATTCACACCATCAGCAAAGCCAAGCAGGAAGCTTGAGATGCTCAGAAACTTTAAAGCAATGTTCAAAAGTAATTCAGGAGGCTGGAAGCAGTGAAACTACAGGGGGTTCATGCTCTGTTACTCATCTACAGCATGTATTTGTAAAAGCAAGCAGTCAGAAGGAATAACCTCAACAGCCTCAAGCAGTTATTCAATTGCTGTGTTGAGAAATAAACTGTTCTTGTTCTTCATGCCTTTCTTTCTCTCATCCCTTTTTATAATATTTAATAAATGTGATGATTCAGTCTTTGGCAAGTCCGACTCTTACTCTTTCAGTCACTTTCCTGGGGCGATGTCCAGGGAGGGTCATTGTGGCCACCGTGAAAACTCCATTGTGTTGATTACAGCAATGATAGATAGGCTTTGCTACGAGATGAGTGGAGAGAGAGACTGAGACACCGGAAAAGCTGAGCTAAGAAATAGAGAGCAGAGAAAAAAAAACTGTACATAGGAGAATGGGAGTTTGGCATATGAATGCAGAGCAGATGAGATAGAGAAGGGGAGGTGACTGAAAGAAAGATAGAAGTAGACTGAGGAGTTTAAGGATTTTAAAAATATTTTTTCTTGGACTGGAAAAATTGTCGAAAGGTGTAAAATATAAACGGTTATAACATTTTCTAGCATGCATGAATGAATGCTGTAAACCTAAAAGCTTTAAGAACTGACATTGTCCTACCACCTCAAAAAGTTACTCTATGTTAAACAGCAGCATAACAGCCTTGAAAATATGCTATAAAGTTGTGGATTTGTTGAAATGTAATTGTTAGAATATGTGGGATTCCCAAGGAGAGGAGAGGTCCCTGAGTCTTTGCCTGAGCCACTGAAAGATGAGTGGGTTATTAACTGTGAGTGTTCCCTACTGACACTCAAGCTCCATGGAGTCTCTTGGTTTATAACCCAAACACACTCCTGCATTCTTATAAAATGTCAGCACACTTAAACAGATATCATCTCCATTCATCTCTCTGTACGACTTCCAGAAACACATGTATCTGGATGTGGCAGACACATGCAGACACATTAGTTGTGGGACAGATACAGAGTTGGACCAGCATTTTGTGTGGTGCACTATAGGATTGGGTGATGGGATGAATATATCACCTCTTGACGATGGACTGATTCCATCGCCAGTTGTTTTATTTTTTGGCCAATTTTTGGGGTAATGTTTGTCATTTTATTTTGCTAATGTAATGTTCTGCAGAGTGACGCTGATGATGATGACAAAAAAAGAGGGTAAGCATCAGCAAACGTCTTGAACTTTGCATCGTGATGGATCTTTAGATGTTTGCTTGTGTCCAGCGGCTACTTGTCGTGATGTGATATCGGGTGTGGGGTGTCTGAGTAGTTTTATGAGTACGAGTACGTAAGGACAGTATCGGACCGAAAACCCGATGCTGGGTGTGTTCGAGGAAACACACTATGTGAAAAATGAGAAATGACATGTTCTTTCCCCTGATAGCAGAGATGGATCAGCTGTTCTATAGCAACTTTCCATAGTTTGGTGTTTGTATTTGCAACATGCATGCACACTTAGCACAGTCAGTGCAGCAGAGTAGACTTTTTAGTTTTGTTTGAATATGTTTAAACAGTTTGACAATTATTTGATGAATCCTACTCTGACTTTTCAGCCACTGGCACCAGCAGGGTGACATTTTTGGTTTTGGTTAAAATGTCTCGACTGTTGGATTGATTTGGTACAGACATTCATGCTCCTCTAAGGATGAACTGTAATAACTTTTATAATCCCTTGATATTTCATCAAGTGCCACTATCAGATCAAAATTTTAATTTGTCCACAAAATACCAGCACAATGAATTACATTCCTATCAACTTCAGGTGTGCATTATGTTTTATGCTAATTCAGACATGTTATTGGGCTACATGCTAAACTAAGATGGTCAAAAATCTGTGTTGTGAGCATGTTAGCATGCTGACATTAGCATTTAGCTCAAAGCACTGTTCTGCCTGAGTACAGATTCACAGAGCTGTTAGCTTGGCTGGAGTCTCTTAGTCTTGTGTCACTGTGTATAACTTGTATAACTGATAGTTTTTCCCTCTAAATTGGGTTTTTACTCAAAATGCAAGTGGGTTCAAATGTGTTTCAGGAATATGCAAGTACCTGCTAATGGTAGTTTACAAAAAGCCATATTGGCTGACACTATCATTATTCAAATTTGGCCATTTGATAAATATCCTCATTGCTTTTTGTCAGCACCATGATATCCATGTGCATATCAGGTTACATTATTTAGATGTTTTGCTGAGATATGCAACATCTAACTTCAACATGGTTTTTGTAATTTATTCTTAGGAGATTCTTATTTCGTGTTCACTTTGTGATGGGTTAAGCCAAAGTTTTCTCACATACACACACAGAAACGCACTCACACAAAATCACATGGCTGCACTTCATCATGACCATCAATGGGGAGAGATGTATGATTGATTAATGAAGCTTTTATCAATACCAGGATAGGAAAACGACCCCCGAAATCCACTTACATATCAGCAAGGCACTTTTATCCCTCCTCCCATGAACATGATTTACGAAGGCAGTCAATGCGTAGCGCCGCTTACACGTGACTACATAATGAAATGGTGAGCTAACTTGGGAGAGCACAAACCCCTCACTGAAGAGCATTTAGTTAAGTGTACAGATTAGCATAAGAAAAGCAATCTCATAACATGAACAGACATCTCTAATTGAGCTATTGTTCATGTAAGCAGTGTGACTTTCTATTGGCGCAGATCTCTCCAGCCCACACAACCTCTTCTGCTTCTGGAATGATGGGCTGTGATCTTATGTGTGTCTACTTGAATGTGTGTGTGTGTGTGTGTGTGTGTGTGTGTGTGTGTGTGTGAGAAGGGGAATGCATCCCTCCAAATTGATCACCACTCCTCAACAGGAGAGGACAGAGGGGGCGTTAGCGAGCAGACGCTAACTCAGCCAATAATGAACAGGGTGGTTATAATGCGAAATCCATTGCCTCTCAATCGAGGCCATTGATCAAATGCGCCTCCTGTATGTTTGATTCTCTGCCTGGCCTGTATAGTCTGAAGCAGTGTCTTTCTAATTCTTCATGTGAGTTTGCATGCTCATCTATCTGTCTTGCCGTCTTTAAGTCAAAGAAGCAGGTGGTGAAGGAAGGTGACTCTTACTGCAGCTGGTAATGTAGGTGGTGCAAAGACGAGGAAAGTGCCCCTCGAGTTTCATCAAAAACAACTGCAACCTGGACAGAGAAGGATGAGTTTAGTCACCTTGGTACAAGCTCCCACTAAGCTCTGACTTTGACTGGACGTCTCTCTCAAAGCTTTTAACAGGCAGATGTAATAGCCCTGTGGTTTTGAAGAGGCCATAGTTAAAGCGCCTCTGGAAGAGCAAGCTGGCGTCTCTTGTGGCTTCAGATGTGGTCTAAGTTGTACTTAATGCACTGACAGGTAATCCATCTGAAGGCAAGATGCTTTATGCCGATTTAGACAGGAAATCAGAAACCTAGTGTGGCATTAGCCCCGGTGTCTCCTCCAGTTATCCAACCATGTTCCTCCAAATAAGAGCACCAGATACCTGGTTTCATTTGCATTGTGGTGTTAAGAGGAAGGAAATGGAGGGGTTGAATACTTAAGCATGTAAATGTTAGTACAAGTAGTTACTTGATCTGGATCAGTTAGGCCTATTCAAGTTGTACTTTTTTGCATGATGATATAAGTTACAACAATACAATGAAATAGTTGCCTTTTTTACTGTAATTTTGGGTATATTTTAATCAGCCTATGTCAATAATCAGTTACATGACTTACATGGATTTTTGTAAAGAATAACCATTTTCAACATACCCTAAAGTATTTGGCCCCATGAACCCTGGATTCCAAAGTTACATCACTGGCTTTCCTGTGGTCATTAATGCAGTCTTTGTTGGACAATGTGGTGGTTTCTGGAGGAACTAAAATGTTGCACAGCTCTCTCCCCCACTGTCATCAAACAAGTAAATGACGGGATATCTTTTTGAAGAATGGAGTTCATCCATCCAGAAGAATTCCAGAGAATCCATGCAAAGCTGCACTGAAGCTGTTATGGTGGCCAGACACCTCACAAAGACAATTTGTGCTGTTGTTATGCCTCTCTGTGCCAGCGACAGCCGTAGCTAGACGAATTATATTTCTGGGTTGTCGGTGCACAAGAAAATAATGTGTCTGTTTGTCCGTCTGATTATTGTGAATGTGATATCTCAAGAACACTTTGAGGGGATTTCTGAAAATTTGGCACGGCACAGTATTTAGTTCACTAGTTAAATTTGTGACCAACAGTGTTATTTCGTATCATTTCTATGTTGAGCGCCACTTCTGGAATAAGTTGTCTGTTGTCTGAAACTCTGTCTTCCCTAACAAATGGAATCGTCAAAAAGGGAATCATATCATTGAATGGAAATGACTGGTGCTTCATAAGATTAATTGATTCCATGTCTTAAAATATACCTTCTGTTTAGAGCCACAAAACAACCTCTATACAAACAATGTACTCTACTTGTTTATTGCTCCCTTGTTGAGCTAAAATTAAGAGGAGAATAAAGTCCAAAAAGGCCATCCATAATTAATGGCATGTACTTTCTTAAGTTTAGCTGCTCTGTTTGTGTTCCACCTCATAATGGTGAGATGAAACCAAAGCTGGAAAATTAATTAATCTGCTGTATCTAATGTACACAGATTACAGAAACACACAGTCCCAATCAGTCCTCTCCAGTAATATTTTAAAGCCATCGTTCCCACAGACTTGCTCTCCTGAGACCACTGAGCTCTTGCATCCCAGGAAAGGCAGTGGCTTCCGGAGGCAGCAACAACACTTCTCTCCTTGAAACAGAGGAACCCCATTACATCTTTTCATTTTTCAATCCAACCTCCCCCCTTCCCTCTCTCTCTTTCCCTCCTTCTTTTTTTTTCTTTCCCTCCAGTACATCACTGTGGCTTTATCCATTTCATGTTTAGTGAAACTCCCCAGGCGAGCCAACACAAGGCAACGAGATGCCGCAAATCTTTGATATCTTAAACAGAGGGCATAGTGCCAGCGCTCTTGCCAGATAGGAAAAACGGTAATCCAAGGGAGGAACATCATCCTGAATCAAACAAAATGAATAAATAATCGGGGCTGCAGACACACTTTCATACTTGCGGTGCATGTCCGTGGAGGATTGGTTTACCAGCCCAAGTGATTAGTCTGTTGGCAGAATTGTTTGGTTTCTGTGGCTCAACCATTTACAGTATGATATAACAGCAGATCAGATCCAGTTCTTAACATAGCTCTCTGTAGAGCTGCTGATGTTTGGCCAAAAAAAAAAAAAAGAAAAAAAAGAAACTCGTCTCGCTGTTACTCAACTGTCACTTCAGATTTGTGTCATAATGCGTGATGTTTTAAATCATAATCCATGCTGTTTGGTCCCATTGGGTCAAATATCATTAGTGTTATTATACTGCTATTAGAATTGTTTGGTGTGTCACATAATTACATCACACACGCATGCTGCTAATCAAGTAGATAAAAATTAAATCATACTTTTTATTTAGCCATTTAACCAAACTGAAACACACAGTGTGTAAGTTCTGCTGCTAGTGGTCTCTCTCATATTAAAACAGCAGTGTAGTTTGATGATGCTGTGAAGTAGTGTGGGATCATGGAAATTGTTGTCCTCACTTTTGAACAACCACATATCTGATGAAAATTTGTCCGACATGAGTTGGGCAGAACTCTTGTTCCTGAATGAGGAAATATTAAAGTGTTAGAGAAGCAAAGTCACACTCCCATTGGTGTGCCCCCTGGGACCTAACGTTGGAAAAAATATGAAAAAAGATAATTTTACAATACAAGACAAAAATGTTGCAATAGGTTTATCTTAGTTTAGTTTAGTTTAGTTTTGTGTGAAGCTGCTCAGTGAACTACATCTCATGTCTTGCACAATCAGTATCATCAACATAATTTCCCAGAAATTATAGCAACTAGCAACTAGCTAGCAATGGCTAGCAAAAAATGCATTGTTATCTTGAATGAATTATTTATTTCTTTGTGTTTAAACATTGTTGGAAACATTTGGGATAATGTAAGTACACAGCTTATAAAAATATATAACATTTTTTGGACATTTTCATGCAAAAGTGTTGCATATTATAGCTTTAACAAAGTTCAGTAGGAAGAAATACTGAAGATACCTTTTTAACTTTTTTTCCTGTGTAACATTATTTCTGTTAGGTCATCATAAATGACTTTTTATTCATGCATTTTGATCACAATCTGATTCAAAACAATGGTGCAAATGTTATTTTTATCTGAAGTAACTTCATAGAACATTTTGCCAGAGCCTCTTCTTATAGATTCTCTCCCATACGGTACAACAAAAAAATAAAATGGGGGGATTTTCTCATTGATAGTGGCTACATGCCTGAAGTTGCATTAATAAACAACCAGGCAGAGATAATATTTTTCAATGCCAAATCGATTTTCATAAGGTTACATTCCTAATGTTTATATTTCAGCAACCTCTCTCCTGTTTATACAATAGAGGGTATTAAAAGGGAGATTAAATTTTACCCGCCTGAATATAATACAAACACAAAATGATGCTTCTATTTCCAGGGCAAGCTGTGCATTGTCATTTATTTATGAGTTTTTTTGCCCTCCCCTCCTTTTCCTTTTCTCACCCAACAGTAAATATGGAAATTGTGTTTGTCAGTTTGTGTGTATACACACACGCATGCATGCATATCTATACATGTTCCTTTGTGTAGAGATCTTTTAATGTCTGTCTTTTATACCACATTGAATGCAAACTTATGCTGTGCTCCTGCGTGGATGCAATGGGTGTAGGAGGTTCATGTGGCTCCTGCAGAGAAAAACTTCTCCATCCTCCGTCAATAAACACACTCCCTCATCCCATTGCAGTATCGACAGTCAATCATCTGTCTTCACACACTTGTTCTCTCCCTCAGTGTCTCTCTCATCCTTCTGAAGACGCAGCCAGACTTTTATTACCACTATTACAGTGAGCTGCCATTATCCTTTTGAATGGGGGGGGGGTGTTCCCACAATAATAGTACTTTAAGGTTAAAGAGAGCACGATGACTAGGGAAAATATTTCATTCTCAATTGTTCAGATTATATGTACAGAAATACTTCTTTCATAATTATTGGTTTCCAGTGGTCATAATCACTTCAATTCGGATATGTCTCCATTTCCACTCTAAATGGATAATAGTGCTGAAACAGCGTCTGATATCCCTCTCTTATATATGTTCATCTATCGAATGGATTCTAAGAAATCTTATCGGACCATAATAATGATAGCTCATCACAAATCAAAAATGAAGCAGTATCAAAGTTCTCTCTTACAGTAAAACTGTAATAAAACCATGGCTAGCTGGCAATGATACATGAGAGTTTTACTGAAATCTTTTCTATTGATTTTTAAAATGCTTCGTTTTGGCTCTATTTCTGAAATATATTTTATTTGATGGTTCTTTTTATTTCCTCTCTCCTCTAAGTTTTTTAATGTTTTCATCTGAAGAACCCACATAAGATCTAATGGATGGGTAGTTCCTGACTAAACTCTCTATCTTAAGACACGCAAGGAGTGTTTTGTTAAACAGTGTGCCTGTTGTAGATTATGTGAAGTTTGTTTTCCAAATTATTATTTGTTGGATCAAATTTGCTAGTCACTTACACAATCATACACGTTACGTTACAAGGTGAAGTGAAATTTGATCTCTGTATTTACCCATCCCAAAACCCAAACTCCAACACAGAAAGGTATTGCCTCAGCTGGCATTTGAACCCAGGATCCTCTAAGATATTTAGCTAACAGACAACTTTTGCAAACTTGTGGAGTGCAGTAGAAATGTAAGTGTTCAGGATAAAACAAATTTAATCTTTATATTAGCTTTAAGTAATTAAAGGCTAATAAAACTACAAATCAAAGATGTCTGTTGGCTGAGGAGGAACACAAATGAATGTTCACAACCTGTACATACAACCTGAAAATGAGATGAGCAGCATGATATATGAAATGTTAATTAAATATATCCAGACTTTTAATTAACAGCTTATCCTGTACATCAAAAGCTATACAGACTCCACATGCTGAGGGTTCTGATTCTGATTCGAAGTTGTGTGTTTGCTGAAAGGGTGTGCATTTCCTTTAATTCTTACGATAGGGGTTGACACCCAACTTTTTGGTGATATGCCGAATTTGTTTGGGGTATGAACTTGACAGGTGGCCAGTTCTTGCATATAGCTCCTTTTACATATTTACAACTTATTTGTCCTCCTGTATGTTTATGTCTCTCATTTTAACCAGTAACAATGACAGTCTGATAAAAACGAGAAGCCTGCTGTTTATATTTTCTGTTGCTCTACTGAGGACAGATGGTTGGTAAGAGATTTATCAGCATCTGAACTTAACAAAGCTGGGTTTCTTCTAATTGAGAATCGGGCCCAAAATGAAACCTGCAAATATTCTTGCTTACAGTTCAGTGTGTTTTTGATACATTGGTATTTTGTCAGTGTTCATCATGTTTTCCACAGTGACCTCCTGCTTGGACCAGGCGGACACAACACTGCCTTCTAATTCATGATAATACAGTCTGATATACTCTATACAGAAATATAATATTATGCATGTGAATCACAAGTGCTCTCAACATGGAAACTGTATTTTGATACTTGCTCACAAGATAATCTTTGTGTTGATAAGACTTTTACTATGTTCAAAGTCAGTAATAAAACCTCAGAGCTACATCTGTTACATAGAACTTACACTGTACTACCTCACCAGCTGAACTGTGTATCATTCACTAAAAGTCCTTAACTGCACTCTTGCACAGAGACACACTCTTGTCTGAGCTGTGTTTGAGAACTGTGTTTGAGAACTGTGTTCTGCGTTGTTCCCTGTTAACATGGGTTGGTTTTGGAGCCAACGTATCCTTTGCAGGGTGGTTGATTAGAATATGAAAGGGAATCTCAGCCGGGCCGGTTGCTGCACTCGCCTTCTCATTGACGCCCCGGCATGAATTAGGCATGAGGGCTGCAGTCCACCCCACACCATGACTAAACCTCCCCTATTTACAGCTACTCTAGGGCTTAAGTTGGCGTACAAAGAAACTAATATCTAATTTGGAAGTTTTTACTGTAGATCTTCTACAGAATGGGCGCCCAATCAGAGGAGATATTTTCCACTGCAGGTTGCAGCGGGTTCATGAAGTTATCATAAAGTTTAAAAGAGTGTAGTGAGTGGCCTGAATTCTAATTTAACACTTTTTTTTAAAACAGTGTGCTAAATGTGATGGACAATAACACATACTGAAATAACACTATGTTTTACGGATAGTGTTGTAACATCTCAACTCTGGTACTGAATGCAGTGAGGTTGCAGATGTTGGTACAACCTCCTCTACTGTTCAGTGTGATTGACTCTTCAGCCGACAGCGCTGTCAGCAGGCAGGCAGGAGAGACGCTCCACGGTGCTCTAGGACATTATAACCAAGACGCACACTTTGTATTTCTCTGTGTGGAAATCTGATGTTGTCACATCACAGATACTGAACAACTGTATTAAAACATGAGTCTTACTGATAAAACATGAGACTATAGTAGGCTGTTATAGGAGTTGGGCATGGTGCTGCTACTCCAGTGCCCTGGACTGTACTGTAACTAGGTGAAAGAATAAATTAGGCTCTATTTGTCTTGATTGTAGGCAAGAGGTACTGAAGTAAAAACACCAGTAATAATAGCAAGCAAGCACAGTTATTATTATATAGCACCATTCACAAAGTGCTTCACAGTCAAAGATGGAAAATTAAATAGAATCAAATAAAAGAGATAATAATGTTGAAATGGTAGAGAATTTACAAAAAAACAAAAATCTGTATATAATGTTGAGTGTTTATAAAAAAAAAAAACTATGTATAGATGAAAACAAGCATAAATGACACGAGAAATTAAAGTTTCTGTATATGTAGGGATGCAACTGAGGAATATTTTAATTTTCAGTTTATCTGTCGATTATTTTCTTGATTAATCGATTAGGCCTAGGTGTTCGGTCTATAAAATGTTGGGCTGAAAAATGACAGTGTTTCACAAAGCCTAAGATGATGTCGTAAAATGTCTTGTTTTGCCCACAACCCGAAGATATTCAGTTTACTGTTATAAAGGAGTAAAGAAACCAGGAAAAAAAAAAGTTGCTGGAATCAGAGAATCTTGACTTTTTTCCTTAAAATATTAATCAAACCAATTAATCGATCATTAGAATAGTTAATGATTAATTCAATAATCGATTAATGCTTGCAGCTCTCTCTCTCCTGCGTAACCCTGACAAGCGATGCTATAAAATGTTCCCCCCTTTTCCCTTTTATGCACTCTTCTCTCTCTGCTTTCAGTCCAGCTGTGAGGTACAATTACTGCCATGAGTAAAATTCTACATTTCCGCAGGGCCAGATCATTTAAACCACAATGCCAGTCCTCAGTAACTTCAGAGCCCCTGTGGGCCCACTTCAATAGACCCCTGGCCCCAGGTGTGAACCTGGTAACTTGTTCAGCAATACACACAGAGTGTGGTGGCTGTGAAAGCATCAGGATAATGCACCACTAATGGTGCAGATGTGTTAGACCAATAATGTCCCTGTCAAAGGAACGTTAGACGTAAAACCCATTGGTTTACTCTCAGTGTTGAAATAAGAGCAGACACCGAGGCACAAGCTAAAAGGCTGAGGTTTTTGGAGGTCAAAATAATGTGATTTCTGCCTAAAACTACATCAGATGTTTCATTCTACAACGCCCTGACATGAAATCAAACATTAGCAGAGAGACTTAGGAGCTTTGTAAAACATGTGAGCATGCCAATGCCTATCCAGATCTAATCTCTCTTTCACCGTACAGCCTTTCATCAGGAAGCCACGCCACCCAACGGGGAATATCATGGAATAGAAAAAAGTATCAGTCTGTGTACCCAACGGCTGCAAGTTCATGACTGTGAGACAAAGTGTAGAAATTAGAGAGTGAGTGACTTTTCATTGCTCTGGAGATGGAACAGAGCTATATTTAAATCAGTGTTTTTTTTCCTATCATACCCTGGTTATTCTTTTAAATGACAGCACGTTGTTAATGTTTGGCACTTAAATACTGCGTATTCCTGTAATTATTGATGAGGATAAACAGCATCTTCAGTAGTAATGCCATGAAAGTCGGACCGGTACTCCTCTACCAAGTGTCACTGATACTTAGAGCCCACATGGATACATGGTCTCTGCCCCCCTGTCCTAACATGCTGGTTCTGCTCATGAATTCATATGTAGAACTCAATACATTCCACTTTCAATTTACTTTTAGAATACCTACAATCCATTTTCCCTCCCATGCAAGTGTTGGAGTGATGTAAAAATGACCTTTATTTTGGAGGTAATTGTGCAGGCCCTGTGCAAATGCCTGATTGTGATCTCTCTCTGCAGAGTGCTGGTTCAGCAAGGTTCCATCCTGTTCCTCAGCATGGTCCTCTCTTTCCTCCCAAGGTGTCCTCTGGCTACGCTGGCCTCTTTGAAGGCTCCCTCTCTATAATGGAATCACTACATACACTTCCTGGACGAAGCACGGAGAAGCACTAATTCCACACTGATAAAGATCCCCCTTCCTCTCATTTCATAAGTCTTCCACCAGATACGAAGCTGCGCTAGATTAGATGTGTCACTCTACCCCCCCACCCCCCATCCCCCGTAACACAAAAGTCCTCACAAGACCCAAAGAAAAAAAGAGAGAATTAATTTAATTGCTATTCAAGTGTGGGTGAACAAGGGGGAGAGCTGCACATTGGGGTGGAGACGGTTTCCTTTTTTCTCCATAGCTACAAAAGAAAGACTCTTCCTTTAAAATCAGGAAATGTGTATCATATTGGGGAAGACGTGCCGGAGGTCATCTCTAATATCTGTTAAATTCAGGGTGTAGCTGTCAGATGTGTCAGAGATTCCCCTCTTCCTGTCTAAACTAACACAGGAGGGGGTTAGTTATGATAATGAAACCCTGTGTGAGTGGATGCCTGTGTGCATGCAGGTGTGAGCACACGTTCTCATACTTCTAGTCTAATGAAGAGGTTATAAAAGACACTAGGGTTTAGCTGCATATCCTCTACCATAAGGTCTGATATCAAGTTCTCATGTACAAATGTCACATAACATTTTATTGGATTAATAAGTACTCAATATAGTATACACTATAAAAAAAAACCATCTTGGCTCAACAACAACAACAAAATAACACAACAGTTTGCCACAAATCTTTTTGAGTTATGACAACTTCAAATGAAATTCTTTTCTACCAACAAACTACACTGAGGGGAATCAATTTGTCCTCAACAATCAGAGGTATTTTAAATTCCCCCCTCATTAATGATTGTTAGCATAAATACATTTTTAAGTTGATTATTCATGAAATTTAAATTGTTCCAAATAGTTTTTCCACATTATGTACTTAATTACTATACATATGAACATATGTTTGTAAGTTGAAGACCATTTAAAATAAAGCATCTCCAATTGAATTTCCTTCACTGGATTTTAGCTTTTTTTTATGTTTTTGTTCATGTATTAATTAATTCAGTAGTTCATGCAAAAACACAGTTGTTAGGGAATTAACTTTTTTATTTTGATCTGCGGTTAAGAATTTGAACACACAATACTTACATCTTGGAAAAAAACAAAACACCATACATTTATTGCCCCACAAATTATAAATGAACAAATCCATCAAGTTTAAAGAATAACTTCTGAAACACAGCCCGGTGGCAGACACAGCACATCAACAAAGTACAGCACCTCCGATATCCTTTCCCTCCAGAATTTTGGTTTCCTTGACCACAATAGTTGCCGCCTTGTGGTCAGATCCTGGGGTAGACAACACAAACACAAGAATTTAATCTTGTAGACAATTAAAAATACTGCATCAATTTATACTGCTACACATAAGTTAAAGAGCAACAACTCCTGAATCTATGTAAGGTCTGCCATACAGGGATAAAAAAGCAAGGCAGTGAGATGACCCACTTTTATTTACTGGTATTTCATTTCAAGTGAAGTCACTTTAGAAACACAACTTGGAACCAAATAAGACAAGTAAGAGTCATTTAAGTACCCCGATAAGGCAAACTTCCAACAGTTGTTGCCTACAGTGGAACTAAAAGGCTAGCTATGTAAATTACAAAATAAATAAAATAAAATAAAATAAAAAGATAAATCAAAAATGTCTAAAAGGTATAGTTAGCGATCATAATCCGACGCACTTTTAGTCAAAATCACCGTATTTCTCCTCACCATCCT
>JAJHUR010098549.1:0-10284 GCA_027495735.1 Lutjanus campechanus | reverse complement strand
AGAGTTATGCAACAAAACTACTTGGCTTAGGGAACAAAATTAGTTTTTCAATTTACAGTTATTGTCGCACTGCTCCTGTGGGTGTAATCTGAATCTAAAGTGGGTATAAACTGATCCTTACAGACATAATGCACAAGGAAAACGTTTGGGCCGATTATAGACACTTAGAAACATGTTTTAAGTTTCAAAACATCCCAGAAAACCAAAGTATGGACATAAATGATAAGAAAATAGCATATTCAGATGCAGAGATATGCTTATCTTTATGTGATGCTGTGACATGATAGCATTCAAGTTGGAGAAAACCATGAAGAACTAACATGACGTTACTGAGATAATTTTGTCTGCATACAAAAACAAGGTGGTACTCAGGTGGTACTCTGATACTCTGATTTTAAAAGTAACTAAACAGATTACATAATGTATACTTAAATACAAGTAAAAGTACATACTTGAAAATCTACTCATAAAAGTGCAAGTGCCCAAAAAAAAAAAACTACTTAATTGCAGTAACTTAAGTATCTGTAATTAGTTACTTCCACCCTTGCATTGGGATTTGCATTAAAACTTGCGATATATGTTCAAAGCCAGCCGAAAAACAACTCCAGCTGTCCTCAAAGAATCCTGTGCTGCAGGCACATTGACAGCACTACATCTGTGTCTGCCGTAAAGAGGCGGGGAGAGATGGGAGACCTCTGTAATCCAGCAGTATTAAAACAACCTGCAGGGAAGTGCGGCCGTGATTAAATTTGTTAGTCCGAGACAGAGCCTTTACATTTTGTGTGTAACCCAATTTTGGCTGTGTCTGCTGGGGCCAGTGAAAACACTGCTCCCTGTGCCACTGCTGCTGCTGCTGCTGCTGCTGCTGCTGCTGATGCCATGCAGCCAGCCGCCATAAATCATCTGTGCTGTTTCATCTGGCGACGGAGTGGCAGGGCAAAATATCATCCGCAGCTGACCTCCATGTCCTACATGCTATGGTTTCCATCAGAGGGAGACACCCTCCTCTGTTTTCCTACACAGGCTAACACCCGTGCTATATATAGCCCCGGAGCTGTATATAACAGTATGGTTAATAATCTTTACTGGTTCCCAGCTGGCATTTGATGAACAGCAACATAAAAGCAGTAAAGATAAACATCAACCTAACCAACAACATAATGTTCACAACATGATGTTATAGCTCTGAATTTCCAAAGAAACTGCCCTCTTCAGCTGTATTTTCACTGTTCTCATGCATTTCATGGATCTTTCTACCTAGTAAACAATGCAGTTTGCTCATGTGAATGATGTGCACTGATTAAGCAGGAAATTGTAGCTTTGTGATGGTCAGATGTCATACATGTAAGGCTGGTTTTCCCTGCATCAGGGTGAGGCTGCTCTGGTAAACCAGCCTGTTGTCAAAACGGCAAATACAGCAGCTCGGTCGGTGCCCGCGTCCTTCAAACTGGTGACCCTGTACGTACCCCCTCTAGCATCATTCCTTTCATTATGCTCTGATGTGAAGTCAGGTGACGTAGTTTAAAGAGCGAGAAAGTCTACATATGGAGGAGGTCGAACAAACACAGGACTTTCACAGAGGAGACGGAGATTTGTGTCCTGTGTGAAATCAACAGTCGCTGCTGACTTCTTTTTCAGACAAGTTAAGTAATTGTCCCTTTGGCAGGCATAGCAACAGTAACTAAGGAGGGCGATGCTTAGCAAACGTTCCATTCTCACACTGCATTTATGCAGTATACAGTAATAATCATTTCTAGCTGACAACGGTGGAACGGTTTAAAGGCTTTATAAAAGATGTACTGTAGATGTAAATCTTATATTTTGCAGAATTTCCTCCATAGTCTTTTATTTACTTGATGACCCAAATAAAATCTCCTGTCACCCAGCTACAGATGGAGCCTACTGTTCACACTCTGTATTCCTTTCATTCATATTTGTGTACACTTTCTGAAAAATTACAAATACAGCTCAAGAAGTTTTTTTAAACCATGAAAGTATTAGAAGTGAAATTTATCCTCAGTTTAATAGTGAAAAGAATTTGTGATGCAAATAATAACCTCTTTCTCAAGGAGTCAAATTATTACAAACTTCCGCAGGATCACCGTGTTTTATTGTCAGAATGTGCTAATTCTTCTTCATCTTCTTTGCGGTATCTTTGGACTTTGAACAGCGCCCTCTAGTGGAAGCTTAACATCCATGTTAATGTTACAACTTTAAAACGTACAGGGGGCAGAAATCATAAAAAGCTGCATGACCTTGAGACGATCGGTGGCAGTTGAAAGTTAATATTTAATTAGCACTTGCTTATAACTTTATTATATTTATTTTGAAATATAATAAAGTGATTTTAAACTTGTAAAGGCCTAACTTTGCTGTGATGACATAATTCTAATTTTCCAGGGTAATACAGCTAATTTGTCTATCTATAATTTGCGGGACATGTTACATTTGTATTGTTGAAGACTGCACTTCAAATTAAAAAAAGTTAATTGCCTAACAAATTTGTTGTTGTACAAAATTAATTTCTTATAATGAAAAACAATAAAAACTAAATCTTGTCAACTGTCATAATTCTGATAATTAGTTTCAGAACTCTTACAAAATTCTTTTTAAATTATACAGATAATTTTAGTCATCTTCAAAACTTGTGTTTATGAGGCTCCCCTGTGGCTTGGTTGGTGGAGCGTGCGCTCCATGTGAAGCTGCTGGTCCTCTGCAGAAGCCGCTGGTTTGACTCCCGCCTGTGGCCCATTTGCTCTGGGTCATCCTCTCTCTCTCTCTCTCTAACCGCTGTTCTATCATATCTCCAGCTGTTCCTATCAAATAAAGGCAAAAATGCCAAAAAAAAACCATCTAAAGTGAAATTCTGACATTACTGAGAAAAAAAGCACATCACAGAAGTTCCAGTCAGGGTGACTGTGGCTCAGGTGGTAGATCGCCGGGCCTTGAAGTGTCCTTGGTTAAGATGCTGAACTTCCATTCCTAAACTGCTGGTCCAAAGCCTGGATAAGTGGGGAGGCTTGTGTCAGGAAGGACCTCCTGCATGAAAAACCCTATGCAAAATCAAATATATGGATATGCAGGTTGGGCAGAACAGATGAGCCGCTATGGCGACCCCAAACAGGAGCATTCAAAAGACAAAGAAGAAGAAGTTTACAACCTAGAAGTAGCATACAAATAGCCATGTGACTTATAGATCCTTGCTGTTGTAGTTGAATGAACATTACTGATGTTTTACTGTACAGTTAAATAGCTCAAGTGCATTCAGATGTGTTTACATTATGACAAAGATTCACATGACTGCAGCAGGCTTGGATCAACCAAAGTATTTAAGTGTTTCATTATATATATAAAAAAAATCTTTATCTGCATGCTTTGGCAATATTATATCCATCCATGCCGACATAAATCCATCTATCCTGTAAACCGCTTATCTGGTTCAGGGTCATGTGGGGCGATACTGTATGTGCGCTGTTTCTCCCACACACAACAGATAGTGATCAGGGTTCAACTAAAATGGCAATTATGTTAACACAATACATTAAAGCAGGTGCACTCAGACCTTGCTTTGCAGATTATTGTATTTGCACTCAGATATATGTGTGTAAACACAGCGGCCAAATTTAGCATATGCGAGCTCATGGAGGACTGTTTTATTAACATTATATTTAGTGCTGCTTTTGGTGTAGACTGCTGTATTTAAATCAAGCAAAAGCCTGTGTTAAAGGATCAGTGTGAAGAATTTAGTGGCATCTAGACTGCAGCCAGCTGAATACTACTCGCCTCCCCCTCCCCTTCCAAACGTGAGAACCTATGGTGGCTGCAAAACTCGTGAAAAAACGTGAAAGGCTGTTTCTAATGCCAGTGTCCATTCTGAGCTACCGTAGAAACATGGTGGTGCAACATGCCGGCCTCCATGGAAGAGGACTCGCGCCCTCTGTTGATGTAAAGGGCTCAGTCTAACATAATGACGATTTACATTTTACACTCACGAAAACATACTGATTGAATATTATATTCAATTTCTCCCATATTCTGACAATCAACCCCCATAAATTTACACACTGGAGCAGAGGTAGGAAGTAACTGAGTACAAATACTTTGTTACTGTACTAAAGTAGATTTTTCAGGTGTCTGTACTTAAGTATTTATTTTTCTGACAACTTTTACGTACTTACTTTACTTTTGCTCTCTATATTTGAACACAAATGTCTGCACACCGTTCATTTTCAAAATGGACTTGTTACTTTAGTTTTGATGTTTTTGAGGGGAATTATTGATTATTTTTATTTTGTGTCATTGTACACAACCTTCCCAACATCAAGACTGATTTCAACCTAAATGTATGGAACAATAACATAAAATTAAACAGTACAACATAAAATGTATCTGCTTGCATATGTAGATATATGTTTATAGGCTCCAACTCTGTTCTTGCATCTTAAGTTGCTATAATCAGACTGTAAACAATGATCGGTGCACAGAAGAGGAAGTCTTTGCTGGATCTCCATTATTCTCTATCAGGATAACTGCTGGCTGCACTGGAAGCCCCCAAACATTGGCTGTTCCCCCACAGAGGGAATCGTCATCCAATAATCTCTGGATTCTACATTTCTCCATTTCTAATACAACAAGGAGCAAAATTATTAGACCCTCAGTGCCTGGATACACATACTTGTCCAGGCATGGAGGGTCTAAATTATGAGATAAAAAGTATTTAATAATTTAGACTTTTTATCTCATAATTATAATTTTGTATATCATAATTATGACTTTTTATCACATAAGATAAACACAGGTAAGGAACAATGAAGGTGTAGAAGTACAAGAATAATGCAATAAGTATAACAATAGTAATAATAGTAATACAAAAGAGAATATGTGTAAAAAATGGTCAAATTTACCATGAGATTATTTTTTTCTTTCACTGGCAGAAATGGGCTTCCACCTGGAGTCCTGACTTTTTTATTTTTATCCAAATTGAGGCTCTGAGGAGAAGGATGTTTTGTGTTGTGAAACCCTCTTAGTCAGATTCGTGCTTAGAGATTTTGGGCTGAATAAAATAAAATTTACTTGACTTGAATTTGTGTTTGCTCTTTACCACAATCCTGTTGTGTCCTGAGCCTTGCACAAGTGTTTTTAGTTGGGTTTGGTTGTAACCCTAAATATGCTAATCATGTTGTAGAGACATCAAATGAAAATCCGGTCAGCATTCCATTCTAACCATACTGGGCAAACATTAGCTACATCTGCATGTCATCCATAATAATAATATGTCTTCCCTTTAAGACTGTTGAATTATTGATGTGTTAAAACGTTAAGCAGTATTGTTGAACAATTCATCACAATGGACGACCTTAACCTCATATTCTGAATGTAAAACATTCATCTGGAAAGTAACTAGTCATTGTAACTGTCACATAAATATAGTGCAGTCATTATTAATTTCCTTCCACGGACCTCAACAGATCCCCATAAAAATAGATCCGACCGAGCTGGCGGATTGGCTCCAAACCCACATTTTCTAAAAGAAATTCTGCCTCGGATTCTTCCACTGGGCTGTAAATCTCGCATTATACTGGAGCTTTTTTGTTTGTTGGCACAGCTTTGATTCTTCTTCTCCTTCCTCTGCTACGATCAAGTCAAACATGAATTTCACCTGGTTCCCACACTCAGGAACTCGGGGAACATTTTGCCATATTTGATCAAACACTCTCATGCAAACATTGTAGTGAATCACAAGTTTCATCACAATGTACTATTGTATCCATTCATTGGACAACTAGAGAGATGTTAGTCAAGCTACCATCTGAATTGTGTCATGAATTATTTGTCATGTCAAACATGATTTTACAAGTCAAGAAGGTCAGTTTGTGGTAGGTTTGTTGTAGTTTAGTTTTGTGTGAAAATGAAGTGTTTTATCCAGCGGCTCCTGGTCCTTGTATCAGCGAACAAAGCAAGACCCGTTGCTTGTATGACTACATCCCGGTATGAATAGACACAGGCATCAGAGCTATTATTAACTTTTGGAGGGATGAAATTATGACTTCACAGGACTTCTGGGTGTGTAGTGTTTCTAATCACATATGTTACATATGTATGTTATGTTCTATTAACACAATCAGTTACAGAAAAAAGCCATTAAAAAAATTAAGACATAAAACATGGGTAAACAGCAAGATGTAAATTTACATCATGCAGCGTTCAAAAGGTTCATAGAGAAAAGTTATAACATGTAACATTCCTGCATTCAATTATCTAAAAGAGCTAAACATGTTATATATTTTGTTGAGTTGTGTACTGACATTTCCACAAAACAACAATCTTAAAATGCAGAGAGATCCGTCATCTATTCGAAATAACAAGCTAGCTGTGGCTTGCTGGTTGCTAGTTGCTGTAACTTCCGTGAAAACACAGGATACACCGAAGAGTGAGGAAGGAAGCTGGCCCACATGACTAAAGATACCGTGAATAAAATTTAAATACATTACCTCGTCCATAAACATGATATCTGTCTGAGTCATTGACATACATTAGAAATGGAAAACATGGCAGCTCCCCAACAGTGAAGCCAAAGCATCTTGATCGCCCCCTGGTGGCTGGCTGCAGTACAGGTCATTAATCCTGCCTGTTAATAGACAGGACAAGGGCCAAATTAAAATATCAAAGTACACATCAAATATTCTCTCAGTACTACTTTGCATTTCTCGAGAGATTCTAGTGTTTTTCCTCATGCTACCTTTTGCCAATGTCATTTTCTCCTTTGCTCCAGGAGTCCAGTGCCAACGTCTCAAGATCAAATCATCTACAAACGCCGCTCCAGCTCATTCCTCCACCCGTTCACCCTGCTCATCTGCCTGCCTGTCCCCTGCCTTCTCCAGCTCCCCTCACCCCTGGTTGTCACAATAAATCCTCCTTACCTTTGGAAACTACCTGCTGTGTCTGTGTCTGCTTCTGGGTCTAAAACCAAGGCCCTAACAGAAAGATTTTTAAAACAATATATTTAGAGTATAGATGGGATGTCTGGCCAGGTTTCTTGTGTTTTCTGACTATATTATCTTGTAATGGTGTTTTTTGTACATGGCATGGGCTCTGTCCAAAAAATGTCCACAGTGCTGATTTATTCCAGAGAGGGGAGGAAATATCCTTATCGTCTTTTTCTTGGCTACCTGCAATAATCTGTCTGGTGCTAACACTGTTTGAATGTTTAGGAAGAAGTAGGAGCAGGTGTGAGAAAATCGTGCCTGTGCAAGTCTCGAGTCTAAACCATAAAGTCTTAAGCAGGTCATAAGTACTGTGGTAAAAATCAAAGTCAAGTCATTGCTCAGGTCCAGCAAGTCATACAAAATTTAAATCAGTTCAAAGACAGTGGTCTAAAATACCTTTCTGTGTTGGTCTTGTAGTGATGGATGAAGTTGGATTTCGTGGTGGTTTACTACTGTTCTCTTCTTGCTGCTGCCATCAACAACATAATCCAAATACAACACATTTCCTTGATTGTGAGTGTAATTTTTGGACTAGCCCCCTCCATGATACCTGCCTGCATACCAGCATGACATACCAAATTCTGATAATCTATCCCAGTTTCCACATTTAAATCAGTACAAGACAGCAGCCTAACCAAAGTCTAACTTAGCTTGAACTTAACATTAGTTTTCTAGCTAACGTAATATGGCCAGCCAATAAGTTAGCTAAATATTCATGTACATTTCTCTGTGGATTTGTGTTAAATTTTGCAACTTAAGTTAAGATGTTTTCTCTTACTCACATCCGTAACAAACCTAAACCAGACCAACAATGCATGACAAAAATAACTATAGTCACTTTATTCCCACATCTGCCATCAGAGAAGGGATTGTGAAGTTGTCCAACAGTTTCAAACCCTCCGTGGCAGCACATCTGCTCAGCAGTCACACAGCTACATCCAGCAGCCTAATTACACTGCATCTGTCCTCCAACCAGGAGCAGACTTTCCCATTCATTCCTTCCCCCTTTGCTGTCTTTCCAGTTCATATTGTCGACTGTAAACATTCTAATTGAACGGCATCAGTTTGATGCTGTGATTAGACGATGGGAAAGTGAAGAGAAACGAGGACATTAGAGCCAGCCAGCTGCTTCACCCAGATGCACCCGGCTTACAGCATTAGTCCATCCGGGATCGTGGGGTCCTGCTGGCCAGTCCATTACACACAGATGAAGCCACAATGGAGTGAATCAAAGTCCAATTTTAGTACAGTGTATTGCAAACAACATATTCTTCCAATTCCAAAAAACACAGATGAATGGATGGAACAGGCCATTAGCCAGCATGTACGTTAAAAATCATCCAAAGTATTTTATTCTTATATCTATCTCCAAAACAAATACTATACAATTACTGAAATTAATTAAAATAGTGTCTCCTACAAAATTTGTTTGTATACTACTAAATTTTATGAGGGAAACATAATATCTGCCTGGATTTTGATCACTGGCAACAACATTTTATTCCACTCCAGGAAGTGCATAATCCCTCTAAAGTGCTTCTAGACTATGAGTGCTTTCACACCTAAAAGTCCCAAAAGAAGTTCATTTTTCTGAGACACTGTGTACATTTGGTCTGGTTAGTTTTGGTTTCACATTGTAATTATCCAAGTGGACTAAAGAACTTTACATGTCATACTCATGTCATCTGCGTGGGCTCCCTATATCTGCCAATGATTGGTTTGTAAGCTGGCGTGCATCTGACGTTGCTGTGTTTACAGTAGCCTGATTTCAGTGGCTGTTTATGCAGAGAGATGAATAAACAGATTCACATCATTGTCACCATAATATTATTATCATGGCATTATTGCCAGCAGTACAAAAGTGAAAAAAAAGATTTCCAGTTGAGTCTTCATAAAGTCATCAGACCAGATATCAATTTAACATCTGGTCTCCTCCTGTCCCCATGTGCTCTAACAGCTCATTTTGGATTTGTGTATTGTTTTTCCTTCTTTTGATGGAATTTCTTGTAATTGATCCAAAAGCCTGAACCATCCAATAAAGGTTTTCACGCGAGAAACAAACCAACCCGTGGTTCAGTTTGACTGTGCTGCTTTTTGGTCCGGACTGCAGTCCGAGGGAGGTTTCAGATGTGTCATGGTGCCACATCAAATTGAGAAGTCAAAAAGTCCAGGCCAAACAAGGTAAGTATGAAAAGTCTAAAGGCAAAAGAATTAGTTTTGAGTCACTGTACTCAAAAGTGGGGCAAAAGGCCTGCTTTCAAGGAGGGAGGTGAGTCACTACAAATGGTACAAATGTTAAGTATCAGTGATATGTAGTAAATCAGCTTAAATGTGACTCAACCCCAAAAATGTGCCAACAAACAATGAAAAGACTATTCTCACTTCCAATGTTTGAAATATGGCAAATTGGTCAGTGTCCCTTCTCCCTTCAAACTATGATGTTGAAGGTGTCTCTGTAGCTTCATTTGTAGAGGTGCTCCTCCACGCTGACTCTGAAGTGGCCCTACACTTCAAAACTATAACGTTATATGAACTCCAGTGTCAGTTTTTTATATACTAGGCTCTGCGGTCAAGTTAGCAATAATGCAACATCCAGGTAGACTTCAAAATAAAGGCACAAAAACTACTTGGTTAGGTTTAGGAAACAAGGCAGTTGGTTACATTTAGGGAAAGATCATGGCTTTGATTAAAATAACTGTAGTTGAGTATAGTTAGCGATGTAAGTTAATGTATGGATCTTAACTTACATGTTTCGTTACATTTCACTAACAAAGGCTACATCGTATGATTAGAATAAAGGTGGTTTATTGGATCAGTGATGGGATTTGCCAAGGATGGGAAGATGGTCATGTGCAGAAAGATGACAGGGGTTGAAAGGAGGGATGTATGGGTTGAGAGGAAGGATGTAAGGGTTCAGAGATAAAGGGGTCAAGGGGAGGGATGAAGGGATCAAGGGGTCAAGGAGACAGATGTTGGGGTTGAGGAGAGGGATGAAGGGATCAAGAACAGCCAGCGAGCAAGAACAGGCTGGGCTAAAGATGCTGACCTACTGATAGAAGTGTCAAATGAGAAGACTGTTATCAGGGGGGAATTATTCATCTATTTTTTGATTAAAATATGCAAAATCACAAGTATGATCCTTTAAAGGAGTTTTCACATTGCACTTAGCCCCAGGCTAAGGGAGCTGTTAGCCTTAGACTAAGAAAGCTTTTACACTTGCACAATCGCGGAACTTTTCAAAATGGGCTAGCCCTGAGTTTGTGGGGTTATCCCCTGAAAATCAACAAAATCCAGGGCT
>JAJHUR010098548.1:0-24877 GCA_027495735.1 Lutjanus campechanus | reverse complement strand
GTTTAATGGTACAGAGATCAACATCACTGCACCAGTTGGGAATGGACCAATAACTCACACAGTCTCATCTCTCACTGCTGGAGTTAAATACACATTCACTCTCTTCTCTGTGTTTGAGAACGTCAGGAGCAGTGGAGTAAACATCACTGCAGTCACTGGTGAGACGTGTCCCTTTGTTACTATCAAGTACAGCAAATTAATCACAACTGTAAAATGAAAGTAGAAAATTTTGAGTGTGCCTGATGCTCGTTGCCGACTAGTATCCCCACAATATTGTCAGTGGTATTAATAGCAGTAAATGTATCATTTGACGTGTGTGCTTGTATGTGGATGTGCGCACGCTGCCACATGTGTCTGTGTCAGTAAAAGTCCCCTTACAGATAGAAAGAACAGCTTTTGTGTATGTGTATCTGAACAATATGGCTGACATGGATATTAGACGTAGAGCTCGACATTCAATCAAGCCCATCACAATCACAGTCAGTTTCTACCCAGGAACTGTGAGTGGACGTGTATCCACTGTGTAGGCAAGGTGGGCACTTCATGAAAATATGCCTCTTGAACCTCTGCATCTGAGTGGCAGACCGAAAGTCCCGCAGCCAAACCAAACACATGTGGAGCGAGAGGAGAAGACGCTGAAAGCGGCCATTTAACTTTTATTCTTGTGGTGTCAAATCACAGTCACGCCAGCGATGTAAAGAATTGAGGCCGTCTGCTTTGCTCAAGGTCTGAATCTGAGTTAACATGAGAGTGAATGGGGCATTTGCTTCTGTGGTCACATTTCTGCAACTGGCATAGCGTTTCTTTCAATTTGACGTGTAAATTGTGTATGTGGAGTGAACATTGTGGGCGTGGGAGTGAGTTTAAGAGAAAATTTGTTGATGATTTCACAGCTGCTCTCCAGCTCTGACGATTCCACGCAATACACACCAATTATAAAGACCGAAATAGACTGAAAATCTCCTGAAACATAAACTGTGATTTCGTTAAAACTACTGTCGTTATGAACCTGCCATTTCACGTCTGTAAAGTCCACAGTCTGGTGACCCGTTCAAACTTTGAATGACTTTTCTACGTCAGAGTATGGCGAAGCCTCACGTCGTCAAAGAAGGCTGATTTCACTTTGAAGCCTTCACTTTGAATGGGAAATTTTTGCGATTTTCGCAGAAACAGTTTGGCAGGAAATATATTTGATGGGTCTAATATTCACCTACTGAATCATCTGCATTTTTATTTATTTATTTATTTATTTATTTTTTGAGCACATCTCTGTCTTAAATACTGTGTGATAGTTTAAAGTAAACTGGGCAGATTTTTCAAAACAAACGCCTCCTTCACATTTTATCCCATACTGACAGCATTACTTTTCACGCGGGGTTGCAAAATGGATCATTTTAACAGCTGGGAGGAATGAGTTCATAAAATCATCATCTGCTCTTTTCCTATTTTCAGCTCCTCTAAATGCAGCAGGCTTCAGATCAGCATTTCAGGATGAGACCAGTATCACTCTGATGTGGAATTCAGTCAACAATGGTGTCAGCTTTATTCTCCGGTTTATTAATGGTTCAGAGATCAACATCCCTGCTGGATTTGGATCTGTATATCACACAGTCTCGTCTCTCACTGCTGGAACTAAATACACATTCACTCTCTTCTCTGTGTTTGAGAACGTCAGGAGCAGTGGAGTAACCATCACTGCAGTCACTGGTAAGATATCTTCATTACTCTGCCCAAATCACCTCATAACCTTAATAAGCTTCTCCGTGTGCTACAGTACAACTAGGATATATTTAATGGTTAAAATATCTGCTCTTAAATTTAAAGTATTATGACACTGGCCTACAGAGTAAAATTCTTTATTCAGCATTAGCACCTCATATGACAAATATACGTGTTAATGATTTAACTTGCAAAGTAGTGGCAGCCACTGTTTGCCGAGTAGCACTTTGAAGAGTCAGCAGCAGCAGAGCCAATAATGAAAAGCAGAGCAGCTTAAACGAAGGAACAACTTAAAGCAAACTTTAAAACAACCTATCACTTTTTGTTCCTCAGCTCCTCCAAAGGCGGAAGGCTTCAGAGTAACAGGACAAAATGAGACCAGCATCACTCTGCAGTGGAATAAAGTCGACAACAACGTCAGCTTCATTCTCTGGGTTAATGGTACAGAGATCGACATCCCTGCACCAGTCGGGAATGGATCAATAACTCACACAGTCTCGTCCCTCACTCCTGGAACTACATACGCATTTTTTCTCTTCTCTGTGTTTGAGAACGTCAGAGGCATACCAGTACACATTGTTGCTGGCACTGGTAAGATGTCTATTTAACACTGGTGTTCATGACAGTACACTAGGTATAGACCCTTTTACAGTTTGTAAACAATGAGAAAGCTGCACGCGCATTTTGGCAATGGAAGTACAGCGGACCACAACAGCTTGTCAGTGGGCCGCTGCAAACACGAGCAGTTTTGATCGCGTCCTCAGTCCAGTCAACACATTTAATAGCTCGCAGCTGTTAACACCACCGGTTGCTCTGAAACGGTCATGATCCTGTCGGAATATCGATTCTGAAGTGTCATTTACTCAACAAACAGACATGTTTAATTCAGCCTTTGCAGCTTGATAACTCATGTGGATGGAAATGCAGCTTTTTGATGACGTCGACTGTAAAATGTTCTATACTGATGAAATACTCATTTGAATCACTATTGTATACAGCAGCAGTAGTTATTTCCTCGTTACATATGAAAATATTCCTCTTCCTCCTTCATTTAGATTTTCCCTTTCGTTTGCCATCCTCTGTCCTCGTTTTTCGTTTTCCGAGCACCGTTTCACTAGCGAGGATCACACCACAACGATATGCAGTTAAAGATTTTAATGAATGTTCTGAGGGATAAGATGTGGATGGTGAATGAATGTAAAGGGGTCGGGCGAAGACGGATGGAGGATGTCATCAGCCAGGCTGGTCCAGAGGGTACGCTGGATGCTGGGCAGAGGGAGACTCAGTGTGGGGGTTCCGTCTCAGCGTTTTCCACCCAAGCTGATTACGGACCCCCGGACTGTACCTAGAACGAAACATGGGAGAGATATGTAGCCTACCAGATGGAATCAGAAGGGATGAGAGGAGTAGTGGAGATGATGAAGAAAAGGGGAAAGGGTGGGTGGGTAGAGAGATCTGAGACAAACGAGGCTGGATGGGTTGGCCAGGTATAAGTAGGCTCGTCAGGTGATCAGAGGTGTGGTTGAGGCGTGACCCTGCTCCCGAACCTAAGTTAACTAATTAACTTCATTTAATATAACCATGTCTTTCTCTGTCTTCATTTTATCTTCTTATCTTTGTTGAGAATGTTCAGTTTAAAAATCAAGCAACTAAAGTTTGAATTACCTTTCAGTTTTACAATATTTTTAAAAATGGAAATTAATCGTAACATATTTTTCTTTCTATGTGAACAAATACCTTCGTGCCCAAACCTTTTCTGACTCTGCGTCCTACAACAAAAGAGCCTCGTAAGTACATGAATTTATTACATTCATTACTTTGTCTGAGCTTTTGCTTTGAGTGGCCCATTAATAAATGTACATCTTTCTTATAACTATGTTTGTTGATCTTATGTTTCTTGTATTCACATAGAATTTAAAACATGATTTAACAGAAAAGACTTTTGTGTTTCATAAATCTTTGTAGACACAAGTTGTATATCTATTTGTGTTAAAGCAATGTTTCATAAATTATTATATATATGAATTATAATAATAACTACACAGTATTTTTTATTATATTTGGATTAATGTTGAATACTTTGTTAAATTAATGCAACACATTATCCATTTATATTATGTGTGTTATATAAATTAACATTCAGTGTATTTCTGTCAACAGATTACGTTATTGCACTGAACATCAGATTGAAGTCATTAACTCAGCTGTCAGAATCAGAGCTGGAGAGTGCGGTGCAGGAGGTGAGACTAACTGCTGTTTATTTTTTTCAATGTCATAATATCTAGTTTGTATTATTTTAATTTTTAGTTTCAATTATTTTAATAGTTTTTGTATGATGTTAACGTGTTTCTTTCTGTTCTGGCTTTAAAAAAAAATCTAGGTCTTGAGACGATACGGATTGCCTCAACAGTTCTCCTTCAAGGTCAAACCTGCTGGGACGTGAGACCAGAGGAGGAAAGACGAGATGAAAATGGACGAGAATGAATCTGAAATGCAAAAACATTTCCCATTTTGAATTGTTTTCCTTGAAGCGGATGGAAAAATAGATTTAAAATACTGACATCGTACTGTAGGCACGTCCCAGATCATCATATTATACTGTTTTTAACATATGCTGTGTGAAACGATCCAACATACTGTTAACATTTTATACTGTTTGCAAATGATACAACGCTTCTTCTAATCAAGCTGCAACTTTTGAATGCACTGCTGTTTTACATCTGTTTCAAAACTGTCCAGCTGTGAACAGTGCTTCCATTTCCTTTGTACAATGTGTTTTGTCTATTGACTCAAAAAATCGACTGTATTTTTATGTGAACGCTGTTTGGTTTGAGTATACTATTAGTATACTACTTAGTATTTAAAGGCACACCATGCTGGATTTTTGCAGGGTTTTATTTCTCCGATTCACTGCTTTGCTCTCACTAATGCCGGTCTCTGTCTTAATTCACTCTCTGGGATGTTTGACCATGACTGCTGCCTCTCTCCCTCTTATTCGTTTAGCTGGGGAGGAGTGGGGCAACTCTGAACGATGTGTTAACGTACACCAGCCAAGACATCCTGCATAGTCCACCTTTAAAACATGCTTTAAATGTGTAGTATGGATTTTGGATGTGATCAGTTGATCCAAGATTTTCATTTTGTTTTAGTTTGTTATTTTGTTTTAATGTGAGGTTTCCAAGAAAAAAAAACAACTTGCACTTTAAGTAGGTGTAGCATCGATGAAAATTAGTGTACATTGCGCCCAGACGTTACCCATAGATTTCTGAAGAGATGTTTTGAAGCTCTGGTGGCTCCGGTCGTCACCATCTTGGCAGCGCCTGCCTCTGCTAACTCAGGGCTAATCCAAAAAAGGGCAAAGAGTGAAGCGTGGGTGCAGCTGAGGCGGCTGAATGAAGCAGCTACCATTTGTGGCGGCACCCACGTATCACTCAGAGCAGGCACGCCCCTTAATTATGCATAACTTCAAGCCTTAATATGATTTAAACAGGTGAGTTATAGAAAAATTCACCCCCTGTACAGCATGTTTGGAACAAACTTCAAGTGGGCACTTGAGGAACTGCCAAAAACTGCAGTCCAGAGGTTACTGCTTGAGCTGTAACAGTAGCAGGGATTATTCCCAAAACATATTATATTTTCTGTAATAGTCAAATGATCCCTTTGTTTGTCAATGTTTGTATATTATTGTCACAGTATTGTGATAAAGTGTGTGAATGTACTCAGTGTGTTTCTGTCCTTTTGCATTAAAGAGCCTGGTAAAATGATGAATGTGACTCAGCTTTATTCAAATACTTCCTTGTTTTTGCTCAGTCCAACACAAAACAATGCAAATACAATACTATTATCCTGCACGATACAAACCCAGCGAGGCACCTGATCTGGACATTACTCCTCCCACCCTGGAACAACACGGTAGTTGAAAAGCTCAAGAGGAAAAAGAAAAAAAGAAAAAAGCTCCCAGAGGGAGTGGTAACAGTGAAACGGGGAGGACTTTGGCTTCACTATCGCAGTGCCAGAGTTTGTCTTTGCTACCTCAGAGGTCACGTTTCATATCCAGCAACAAGGTAAGACCCAGACAAAAAGTAGTTTGGATTAAACGGGTACAAAGATTTCAATTATATTTCTGCTTTGTCTTGTGACAGGCAGGTTAAACTGAAAATAAGAGGGACTAATATTTGAAGCTATTAGTCTTCATCCCCTGGGTGGGTGTGCATGGAGTTACGGGAGTGTGGGACATTAAAACACTTGCAGGATGAAGGGGCATGCATGTTACTCTTGGGGGATTTTAGTGGGTGTTTTCAATCTGTGTTTCAAGCTAATCTTGCAGAATGAAAGGCTGAGTCATGTGTCCATGCAGCTGGACTTTGGCCATCAGGCAGCTTTGAATTGTTTAAAACTGAGGACAAGGAAGTTCAGATGTTTCTGGCTGAAATAAAAGCACTAAAAGTGACAATATTAATGAGAGTCAACACAAAAGCTTTGCTTTATTCACTGGCCTTTGCTGTATGCTTTGTAAATGTCTATTTAGTTTATTCTATTTATTCATTTTTTGGTTTTTATGTGACTCAGGTTGTAAATGATTAATTTCTCATTCATCATCAGTTAACACTTAACTTTCTTTATTTCTGAGGTCATGGCCTCCCCCAGCGTCCTCCTGTCTGAGGTGCAGTTTCGGTGTTGCATCTGTCAGGATGTTTTCTCTGAGCCCGTCTCCATCCCCTGCGGCCACAGCTTCTGCTTCACCTGCATCACGTCGCACTGGGACGACGGCCTCGCCATCACCTGTCCCAAGTGTCAGACCGTCTTTGAGGGCCGCCCAGAGCTTTGTGAAAACTCCTTCGCCAAGGAAATGTCAGAGCAGATTCGAGCGAGACGGCAGAACGGAGTGAAGTCTGTGGCAGGAAGATTCATATGTTGTGATGTGTGCGTGGGAAAGCAAACAAAGGCCCTGAAGTCCTGCCTTGTCTGTCTGACCTCTTATTGTGAGAGCCACCTGGAGCCACACCTGAGAGTCGCCACCTTGAAAATTCACAAGCTGATTGAACCCGTGGCGACGCTGGAGAGCCGGATTTGTAAAAGGCACCAGAGGCTCCTCGAGCTGTTCTGCAGGAGCGACCAGAGGTGCGTGTGTGTGCTGTGCACCGAGACCGACCACCGCAATCACAACACCGTCCCAGTAGAGCGAGAGAGTCGGGAAAAGAAGGTGAGGTACCAAACTCCTCACCATCACTGTGCCATCATTCCATCAAATTACTTTGGCAGCCTTTGGACTCTGATTCCAGTCTTGGTTTTGATTCCTGTTCTGATGTCTAGGCTCAGATGAAGAAGGTCGAGGCCGATGTTCAGCAGATGATCCATGACAGACTGCAGAAAGTGGAGGAGATCAAACACTCTGTGGAGCTCAGCAAAGTGAGTTGACAAAGCCTCAGTATGAGATTGTAAGAAAAGAACCACCACTTTTCACACAAGGAAAACTGAAGGTGTAGTATGTGTCAGAGTGTGACTGAGTTTAGCAGAAAAACAGTGTTGGTATTAAAACAGTAATGGTCCAAAAAATACTGCTGAATATGACTGGCCTCTGGACTACAGAATCAACTGTAGACTTTAAACAATCATTTTTCCCCTTATCCAATGTGTTCAGGAGAACTCTAAGAAGGACATAGCGGAGAGCATGGAGGTCTTCACCGCTCTGTTTCGCTCCATGGAGAGAAGGCGGGCCGAGCTGGTGGAGACGATCCAGAGGACGCAGGCAACAGCAGAGCGGAGGGCGGAGAAGCTCATCGCGGAGCTGGAACTGGAAATCACCGAGCTGGAGAGGAGGAGAAGTGAGATGGAACAGCTGTCTCACACTGAGGACCACCTCCATCTTCTGCAGGTCAGGAGTCGTCTCACAGCAGAGAACTGATATTTGATAGTCATACAGGGTTTTTGTCTTTTATCTTAATGCCCTGTCTTCTTTTTTTTTGTCAGAGGTTTCCGGCTCTGAGTTCTCCGCCGTCGGCCAAAGCCTGCTCTGACATCATCGTCCATTCAGACACATGTTTGGGGACAGTAAGGAGAACGGTGGCCAACATCGAACAGCAGCTTCAGTCAGCTTTGAAGAAGCTTTCCACTCAAGGTCCACTTCTGAAAAACGATTTTTAATCAACATCACTTCATTCTGTGACAAAACATTTGCTGTCATGATCGCATATTAAATACGTTTGTGATCTTATGTTCTTACAGAGCACGAGAGGATGCAGCAGTATGCAGGTAACAACCTCTGTCTGACATATCCTTTGTCCTTTTTCTCAACAAAATCAAAACATAATGCACCTTGAAGGACAACATACTGTATCAGTAGGTAGACAAAATGGTCCAGGTTTTACAGATGCTGGTAGTCCTTGAAAACACTTGAATTTCACTTTGGTGTTTTTGAGGTTTGAAAAGACTGATATTGTCTCAGGCACATTGTATTGATGCCAAGTGTACTTACAGAAAAGTCACACATTTTGAAACATGAAACCTTCTTGTGTTTTCCTTTAATTTGACTGTAGAGCATGTAGCACAATAACATCTGACATAATGTGATGAAGACAAGAAATAATCATTTTTGACTGCATGTGTATAAATATGTGATCTACCACAGCTGTGAAGTGCTGGAAGAGTTTCAAAATGCACCTTGAAAATTCTTTAAAAGTGCTTGAATTTGACTCTGGAAAAAGGTGAAGAAGGAACCCTGGAGTTTCACTCTTGATTTATCGATGATTTTCTTTTCTTTCTTTGTTTTTAAATAAGTATTTAGTCTTTAAAATGCAGAGCTCGAGGTGTTTGGCCAACCAGCATTTTTTTTTTTTGATAAATAACAGAATCACTTGTTCAGTGGGGCCCTTTAAAAGAGGTCTGGTTATTCATACTTCTTCATAGAGCCACAACACAACCAAGAGATCTCTCAGTCATATTTGCATATCTCTCTGTGCACACCGTCAAAGGGAAAGTCCCGTCCCGTGTATCAGGACAACGCACGCCACAGGACACTTACAAATACTGCAAACTGGCATGCAACTGGATGACCTGCCCTTATAACATGAAGAGAAACTCTGATTTAGTCAGTTAATTTTTGGAGAAAGAGGAGAATGAAGTTTAAGTTCCATATAAACTTTGTCTGTCTGCCAGTTGATGTTCATCTGGACCCCAGGACAGCCAACCCTTGGCTGGTTCTAGCTAAGGATGGGAGACAGGTCTGGGATGGAGACGTCGAACAGAACCTGGTGGACACACCAGAGCGGTTTGACACGGCACCGTGCGTCCTCGGAACCAGGGTAAATAAAGATGTGGTTTGTATGTGTTAAGGACGTGATAATTTTCTGTTTTTGTCTCTGACCTGAGCCTGTCTTATCACACAGGGTTTCACCACAGGGCGGCACTACTGGGAGGTAGACGTCGGGGACAAAACAGCGTGGGACTTGGGTGTGGCTCGAGAGTCGGTCAACAGGAAGGGCATGGTCACGCTGAGTCCAGAGGACGGTTATTGGACTATTTGTTTGAGGAATGGCAGTGAGTACCGGGCGTGTGCGGGACAGGCGGAGCTGCTGTGTCTCTCTCAGAGGCCGCAGGTGGTTGGGATGTTTTTGGACTTTGAGGACGGGACCGTGTCCTTCTACGATGCAGAGGCCAAGTCACACATCTATTCTTTTTCACACTTTCAATTCACTGAGGCCATGTTTCCCTTTTTCAACCCTGATATGAGTGACAGTGACAACAACAAATCACCTCTTATCATCCGCCCCGTCACTGGAGTCAGTGGAGGCGGGGATTTAGACGACATAACAATATGATGTGAAAAGTTTATCGTCTGTCATTATATTGGTAACACTTTATAATAACCATCTTTAATAAATGGTAAATTGATAGTTAATTAAGTTTTAGCTAATAGTTATTTTACTGTTAACCACAATTTGAATAATGTTTATATATGCTTTATCATAATAATGTTATTTATATGGAACCTTTAAAAACTGAGTTTACAAAGTGCTTTGACAGATAAAGCAAAAGAGCAGGACACCCAAGAGGAGGAAGAAAAAATTAAGCTAAAACTGAAGTAAAACTAAGACACAAGCAAAATACACTAAAACATAGTAAAACAATACAAAACAGTGAAAGAGATCAGAACAGTAAAACAAGAAAAACATGACAATAAGAGTAAATAAAAATAGAGGGAGGAGATTACAGAGACGTTACATGATGTTGTCCAGTCAATATAAATAAATAAAAGGAATGAAATAAGGCAACATCATGTAATGTCAACAATGGGAATAAGTACAAATATAGGAATAATATTAAAAAGAGACGACAACATCACATAAAAGCAAGTCTATAAAAATGGGTTTTAAGAAGTGATTTAAAAGATGTCACTGTTTCTGCAGCCTTATCTCCTCAGGCAGGTCGTTCCAAAGTCGAGGGGTTATGAAGCAATAAATCGCAGCTTTATTGTGTTCTCATAATCTCAGTCCCAACTCATCAAATGCAGCAGGTTGGTCAGCGGCACTACGCTTCAAACTATAACACTGTAGGAACCCGTCTAAGTTCACAATAATAGCTTATTATTATGATGATGATAAAGATGCAACGTCCAGGTAGACTTTCAAAATAAAGGCACAAAAACTACTTGTTTATGTTTAGGAAAAGATTGTGTTTTGGTTTAAAATAAGTACGTTATTTATGCTTATATGACATAAAGGGAGTAAGTGCACAAAGTAGTCAGTTGCAGCTTTATAATAACCATCCAAATATTGTTTACAGACTTTTTACAAACTAATCATTGACGGTTAACAAAGTGTTGCAAATATCTGGTCCATCTAATGATTTCTTAAAGGGTTACAAATCATTTCAATCATTAACAAATACTGAATATAGTATATAAAATGTTCTAGTGTGTGCAACACTAAACTGTTCGTTTACTCATTTATTTAGAATGTAGATTATTTTATATTGCACAGACTGATGATAAAATAACAATTCATTTCAAGGTTTGTTAACAGTAAAATAACTATCAACTTAAGTTTGAATTTAGTATCAATTTACCATTTATCAATGATTATTATTAAGTGTTACTGGAACAATATTAGCAAGCAGTGGTGTGGTTTATTCTGCCAGCGATTAAATTAAATTGTCTTTATTTCAAATTACAAACAGTTAATTTTTGTAGTGAAACTGTGCATGTGCAATAAATACTTGAATTAATCTTCGCAAACACTGTCTTCTGAAATCTTTTATGTTAAAGGATGAATTGTTTGATGATTCATTCACACATGCATCATGTATTCTGTTTCTTATGCGCCTTCCTTCCTCAGTACTTTGAACTGTTATGTTATGTATGTATGTGATCACCTCTCCTCTTCCTCCTCCTGCATTTTCTTCTTCACTTCGCTCATGCACTCTTAAAAAGTAACACCTTGAGCACAGATCTTAGACCCGCCTCACTCCGATAATAGCTGTCCTCGGCTGTAACGGGCTAACCGCAAAACTGACCTCAGACCACATCTTAGATTGTAAACCCAGGAGGTTGCTAATCAGATTAGCGCGGAGATCAGATTATCCTCAAGGCAGATGGAGCACTGAGACAGACTCCAGGACTGAGTCTTGGGAGGAGGCATTATACAGATACTGTACACTCACAGCTATGTCACTTAACTAAACCCATGCATACAAACACACAGTCACTGCAAGTGATCATTTAACTCTGCTGTGTGGAGTCCTGAAAGAAATTTAATTAGGAAACATATCTGTAAAGAGAGAAGCAAACATGGCTGGGTGGGAAGGAAGGAGGAAGGGATGAAGAGGGATTAAAACTGATATCATCCCAGCACAGGGAGGAGACACACACACATAGAGAGCCAGCAGGTTAAACTGGGCACCAGACTAAAGCCAGAGCACCGCATATCTCTGTACTAGAGGTGAAACCTCTTTGAATGGTCAACAGACAAGGGTAAGTAACATTTATTTCTTAATACTTTTTAAATACTTGTGTCTGTCATCGTTGAAGGGAATATCAGACTGCAAACATGCCACACCAGCACGGTTACTGGTGTTGGTCACTAATTGTGCGGCAACATAGACTTTAAAACAGCAAACATTTAATTTATAGATTTTCCTTAATTGCCACATTTTTACTTTCTTCATTTAAAAAAAATGTACAGTGAATCTAAAACTGTTGATGATAACAGCACCTGCAGGTTTGAGCAGATTATATGCAGCGTGCGCAGAGTCGGGATGCACCCGAATACAAATACATTATTCAGGAAAGCACAAATAATGCAATGGAAACAGATATTTCTTCTATTTGAATATGCTTGTTTTTATTCAGGAAGAGTACTACATTTTTACACAAGCACTTAATTTTAATATTATAGTATTTTTACATTATAATATTAAAGGAACAGTTAACCCCAAGATCAAGAATTATCTTGAATAGCTGGGTCATGACTTTTGGAAAGAGACTCTGGTGTTGAAGTTTTAATTGGTGCTTTGAGTACCACAAGCCGAGTGCCATTTAGTCCCATTATACTGGAGAAAAGGCAGACATCTTTACTGTCCCTTTAATATATGTCTAATATTCCAGTGCTGTGAATTGCAATGAGATCAACAAATGCAGCATCATTTAAATTTAAGATTATTCTCTAACACTGACGGATATTTTGTCTATCTTTAACTGTAAATAGTTCTTTTTTTTTCAATTTCTTATTAACCTGTTTAATGTGGGGTGGCGGTGTCAGTTCATAAATTTAAGCCTAGCTGATGAAAAGCACAGAATAATGATGTGTAAATACAGTTCGTTATTAATTATAAACCAGTATTAAAATCATTTTGATGGACTATAGGCACAACAGTTGCATTGCCGATGATTATATAAAACATTTTTCCTGGCATTAACCACGTCCACTTCTGGCAGATCATTTTGTTGGTTGAACAGATGCAGATAATGAAAAACCTCTGTGCACCTGTTCTACAGAGTTTTGACATCATTCATCGGTTGAGTCTGAGCGCAGAAGTGTGATGTCGCCTGTGGTGGACGAGACAGCCGGGGACCTCCCAGTCAGAGACGTGGGACTGATGAGGGGGGGACTGATGCCAACTGTCCCAGGTGTGTGTGCACAGTCTTGCACTCTTTGCTTACTTAATTTTCAATATAAGTTAAGACAAAATAGATCTTCTGCATTGCCAGTATGTGTTGACTGAATTTGTCTTTGCGTCACCTTCCTGCCGTTTCCCCCAGATTCTCTACGTGATGTGAGGTCATGGAAGAAGCATCATGCCACAAAGACAAAAGGTAGAACAACTTTACAAAACCCATATTTTCATATTTCATCTCAAATATTCATACTTCCAATCAAAATCGTACAAAAGTGCTTTTTTTCCGCTAATATATAAATAATTCTCTCCCTCTGTCCATCTGTCTCTGTTCAGCAGATCCTCAGCGCCTGTTTCGGTTCCCCAAAGAGCACCTGGAGGACCTGTGTCTCAGACTGCAAGAGGAAAACAGTGTTCTGAGACAACATACGCGTACGCAGGAGCAGAGGCTACGCAGGTAACACACCTTTACACAGAAACATTGACACATAGGGTAAAGAGTCACTGCAAAAAAAGTGTATGACCAGGGAAGAAATACAGAAAGAAGGAAAGGAGGAAATAAACAATCAAGAGTTTGCTGATGCCATCATGCTAACCTTGATTCAACTAAAGTTCAATTTAGATCCTTTTTTTTCAGTTGCTTGTCAAATTATTGTTGATGATTGATAATAATTGTGGGTTGTGGGGGTGTAAAGCTTATTTCCACTTCTGCATGCCAGAAAAAGTTTAGGATCCGCTGCCCTAGTGACTGTTCCTACACTGCAAAAACAGCACGACTAGAAAGAAGCCAGACGCTCTTAAATATGATCAAATTGTCTTGTTTTAAGCAAAAACATTTGCTAATGGGGTAAACCAATTTTGCTTGGCTTGTGCTTGGCTCGAGCTTATAAATTCAGCCTCTTAAAGAATGTAATGGGCCTTAAAACTAGAAGGAAATACTTGATTTGCAGTTTGCAAAAAAGAATAAAAGCATATCATAAGACATTTTCTTGAAACAGAATATTCTGGTTTCTTAATTGAGCTAGGCAAAAAGCATAATACAAAGGCTATAGGAGAATTCTTATTTTTAGCATATTTTTATTTAAAATGTTAGGGTTAGTATTTGGACAAAAACTAGCTAGCTTCAATGAAAAATAGTTCATTATTTAGGGAGAGAGAGAGCTAAACTGAAACTTGGTGTGTGGTTTTCTGGACGTCATAACAGTCTTTCATATTTTCATATCTTATTATGATGATGCTTGCAGGATCTTGCTGCATCACTTAAGCAAATGCATCACTGCACTGTGACTCATTAGTTTGTATTGAACTTTAATTCATTAGTCATTTCACAAGACTCTTAAATTGAGATGATGTAGAAATGGTCTCACTCTTAAAATTAGAAAAACAGACTTGTTCTTTTGCCGGGATATTATGCAAACCATTATTGTAGCGTTTGATATATGTTCTTAAAATGAGATTACTTTTCTAATGCAAAACTTGCTCGACAATATTTTCCCAAAACAAGGCATATTTTTTACTTTCTTGAAATTCCTTTTTTGCAGCGTACCACCAGACTTTAGACCAGAATTGGAAGAATTAATGTGGCAGCTCAGAGTCATCTCTGTCGCAGCCCAATGATGTATTTCAAAATGATAAATATCCCCTAATGTGGCTGATTCAACCTTTCCTCCGTGCCTCAGAATGTCCACCAGACTGATGCGTCTTCGTCAGGCCCGTCCCGGGTCCAGTAATGTAAAGGAGAGGGACATGGAGGACACCATCCAGGAGCTGGAAGCCCGTGTAGCTATGCTGGAGAGCCAGAAAGGAGCGCTACAGAACAAACTCAGCCTCGCCAAGCAGCACATCATGGACCTCGGGGGGCGCACGCCATACAAGTTCAGTAAAGGTGTGTGTGTGTGCAAAAGGGTTTGTTTGTTTGTTGTGTGTGTTTTTTTTATTGATTGTCAAGAACAAACTAAATAACCTGAGACTCTCCTTCTTCCTGTCAGGAAAAAGTATGGAAATGGAGGGTGGAGTAAGGAGGGCAGCCCAGACTGCCCCGCCCCGCTACGGCCCCATGTTGGAGGACACCAGGGCAGAGATGGAGAGGCTGTAAGTGTATGATAAGTAGAACAGACAAGAACAAAGGAATATTTTGGAAGTATTTAACTGATATTCATCGACACGACGAATCCCTTTCGCTCAACAGACACTGTCTGCTACAAATAAATAGAATATCTCTGTGCAAAGTGCAGTTTTCTCATATAAACAGTTTCCTGCCAAAGCTTCAGACTGTTTTTCACTTGGTCTACTAGTATCTACAGTTTATACTTACGGTGTAGAGGTTGTTTAAGCAATTAAGAAATATGCAAACGTGTGTGTTATCATAAGTAACCAGGGGTGGAAAGTAAATAAGTACAAATACTTAGTACAGTGGATTTTTCAGTTATCTGTACTTTGCTTGAGTATTTATTTTTCTGACACCTTTTTATTTTTCCTCCCTACATTCTACCCCTGACATTTTCAAAAGAGGCTCGTTACTTTAGATTCAGCGCATCTTTTGATGTGAGGACATGAAAATGACATAAAAGACATAACAAGACAAACATGACATAACAAGCTGAAAAAGACAGAACAAAATGTAAAAGACCTAACAAGGCAAAGATGATGTGAAAGAGCTAACAAGACAGACATCGTCCCCTCTTCATTCTGCTACCCGACTCTTTCTTTCTCCTCTGTCCCATCTTTTACCCCCCAAACCCCTCCAATGACTCCCCCCTTCTGTCTCTCCCTCCCAGAAGGTCCAGTGTGACCGAGCAGGTGAGGGTTGCAGAGCTGGAGCTGACCGCCCAGGCGCTCCGAGACACGCTGAGAGACAAAGAGAAAGAGATCGAGGGAACTATGAGAGAGATGAGGAAGCAGCAGGCTGACAGACACAGGTGGCTACAGCACAAATACTTCTACTAATATTACTAATATTACTAATATTACTGTGTTATCCTGCTTTTTGTGTATATTTTCAGTTTTTATTTGAAGTAAAATATCTGTTAAGGAGGAGATTGTCCTGCTTTTTTGACCACTAGCCACTCAGCTGCTTGTACAACAACCATTTTAATTAAAAAATAGAATAAATCCTATTGAAACATCTTTTCTCTCTGTCAGAATAACTATTAGAGAGAACGTGGATCTGATCCGTCTACAAAAGCAGCTTTCAGACAGGAGCACCGCCCTCAGAGTCACCCAGGAGAAGTTAAACAACCTGCAAGAGGTTACATGAAGAACCTAATATTTTATAATCATTTCATTACTTAACATTTATATTCACAGCTGTTCACCAGTTGCTCTTTTTGTCTTTCTTTCTTCCTTCCAGGCATATGAGAATCAGCTGGAGGAGGTACATGTTACTTAAAGAGCTTAACAAATACTAAACACTTTGATCATTTAATCAGAAAGTGCTGATATTAATTTTGAGCGTGTCATATGTTCACCCCAGAGTCAGCGCTCACTGAAGGAAAGCCAGGGAGCTCTGCTGGAGAAGGTGGAGGAGCTGACTGAGCAGCTGAAGCAGGAGAGACAGAGAGCTCTGGCGTTGGAGGGACAGCTTAACACGTCCACCCTGTCGCTACAGACCCTGGACAAGGTACCACATCTGCATCTGCAATGTAAAAGTCCAGACTGAAAACAGATCCTTTAATTTAATTCTTTCTGCTGCAGCTACAGGAGAGGATATCAGACCTGGAGGGAGAGAGGGATCTGATAAAAGAAAACTATGACACTCTGCTGGAGCGGTAAGAGTTGAAGTCCTCTAAGCCGTGCAAAACTATTGGCATGACTGCATGTACAACAGACAAATTTACTCTTATCTTTGTTCATATCCACACTTTGTTCCTATATTTTCTTATTTTACATAAATATTATCTATTTTAAATAAATTCTGAGAAGAGCTGTTCATGTTTAGTGCATCTCTTGACCATTTTATTACCAGTTCTGTGTCATCCTATATTATCTTGATACCTCAGTGAAAATATATGCATGTAAAAACTTTATAAATGAGAAATAAATTATTTTAGGGTGAGTTAACAGGCCATCTCTCTGTTTTTATTTCCTCTTACCAGGATAACATGGGACATTTTAGCCTACAAGTCTTCCCACATCTATTTCCTGCCTCACAAATTTAAGAAGTTGCTGCTTTTATCTATTTTTTAGTATATCAGGGGTTTAAAGACACAAATAAACAATACTATTACTACTAAACTAATATTTAAAATGAAGTGACAAATATAATAAAGGCAAAAAAGCCCTTAAAATAGTGTTGTAACACCAGTATGACACTCATTTAATGTTTCTCCCTGCAGGCTTTTACATTTGCCTTTTTTCTTTCCCAGTACTTTGTCTGCACAAAGCAATCCTGATGACTGGGTGGAAAAACATGCAAAAGTGGACCAGAAGAGGGAGATATCAGGAGAAAGCATCAGCCGGACGGACATTCAGAGACTGGAGGAGAGGCTGCACGCAGAGAGGGAGGAGAGAGGCAGGCTGGAGCTGGAGAGGGAGAGACTGAGACGAGAGAAGGAGATATTAGAGGAGCAGAGGGAGCGAGACAGAGGTAGGAGTTGGATTTGGAGTTAGATACATTTCATTTTATCAAGGGTTCCCGCTAAACCCAGCTCATCCAGCACAGAGAGTCTCCGGGAACAAAATAAAACAGTACATCAATGCACAGTCCCACATGTGTCCTCCTGTGTTCATTCAGAGTTTTCTACGACGACGAGAGACAAACGAGAGCAGCTGGAACAGGAGGTTGTTCAGTACAGAGAGCAGGTTTCTGCTCTGCAAGAACGACTGGACTCTGTCACCAAGGTCAGACATGAAGCTGCTGTTTCAGACACCAGTTACTTATTTGTTTTCTGTGTTCGTATGTCCTAACAGTTGTCATCATCCTCTCTCTTCTAGGAGTTTGACATGAGTGTTGAGGATCTCAGCGAAACTCTTGTGCAGATCAAGGTTTGCTCACTTTTCTACCTTCGTTTGTACTGCTTTAAAAGACAGAATGAACTGCTTTTAAAGCTTGTCCATTGCTTTGCGTCCGACTAAACAGGCGTTTAGGATGCAGCAGGAGAGCAGGGCCGTGCTGCCTTTCCTCTGGGCTGATGGGAAGGTGGAGGATTCACCCCGTGACCTGGTGAACATGCAGGCATCGCATGCTGAGACTGTGCTGGAATTACAGAAAACCAGAAACCTCCTCCTGCTGGAGCACCGTATCAGTAAAGACCTGCAGGTACACACACGCACACACACTAAAGCAGGGCAGGAATGTTACCCTACAATTCTGTGGTTTACACTGCAGATTGGAGTCTCTGTTAACAGGGATATGCTTGTGTCCTGGATTTTTTATTGTGCTGCTGTCCATGCACTGTCTCTCTCTATTAACTTTCTTAAAATGTTTTTCTTCCCCTTTTTTATCTGAACTCTTCAATCTTCAATCAAACTTTCCTTCCCAAGGAAGAGCTGAACACAGTCCACCAGAAGATGGCGAGAGAGAAGGAGGAGAGCAGGCAGAGGACGACAGAGAAAGACAAACTTTTATCAAAAAGAGCTCTTCAGATCAACACTTTACAAGGTACCTGCAACACTCGTGACTGCAGGAACAGCAGGGAACAGAGAACCCAACGGAATTCCAAATCAGTTCCTTCTGTGCTGTTTACACTGTTCACATGTGCTAACTAGAACCATGAAAGGTGCTTCAGCTTGTTCCCATAGAAGAAACCTTTTTGGTTACTGGGCGAACCTTTAATCAATGTTCCCTTTGGAACGTTTCCAGGGTATTATATCTAGAACCATCTGTGAGTGTGTGTGTAATGCTTCCACCCAGAAGCCTCTTTAGGATTATATCCAGAACCTCTCCATCTTCAAGGGCACAAACAAAAACATACTCAGTGGATTCTACTGAGAACCCTTTTATATTCCAAGGGTTTTATTTAGAACCCAACCAGGGGGTTCAACAGAGAACCATTCCATGGTGTAATGGTTCCACCAATTACCCTTTCTGGGGTTCTATCCAGAACCTTTCCATCCTCCAAGAACAAGAACCCACCCTGGGAGCTCTACTGAGAAGCCTTTAAAGGTTTTATCTACCTACCCAGGAGGTCTACTGAGAACCCAATCCAAGAGTTTTGTCTAGAACCCACCCAAAGGCTTCTACAAAGAACCCTTCCATGGTCTAATGGTTCAACCCAGAACCCTCTCCATGATTCTATCCAGAACCTTTGCCTCTTCTAAGCCCACTAACAAGACCTACCTATATGGTTCTATCTATAGCCTTTTACATTCCAAAGGTTTCTTCTAGAGCCCATCCAGGGGTTCTACCAACAACTCTTTATATTGCAAGGGTTTTATCTAGAAAACTTCAGAGGGGGGTTCTACTGCAAACCCACGTATATTCCATGGGTTTTATCTAGAACCCACTCAGGGGATTCTACTGAGAACCTTTTTATACTGTGGTACAAAGAAGTCTTGACAAAACAGTTTTCAACAGATTTCAACAATCATTGAAGAACGATTTCTTCCAAAAAGGGGTTTTGGATGAAAAGCGTTCTTGATGGATGCCTTAGTCCTACAAAGAACCCTTGGCAAACCCTTCCTTTAAACTAAGGAAGCAAATGTTTCTGGGTAGAACCTCAGCCCTTAAGGAAGTATCTTCATTTCTAAGAGATTGTTTTAACATTCGCAGTTTGTTCGTGTTTGCATGAGCAGCAAAAAAGTAAAACGTTCAGAATCTCAAAAGTCTTCATTCTTGTGTTTGTACTCCAAAGCTCAGTTGAAAGAGTTAGCATACAGCCCCAGGAACTACAAACGGACCATACCAATACAGTACACGTGGCCAGCTGGAGACCAGGAAGTGGTACAGCCCATTGAAGATGACATGTCTTTTTCTCAGCTGAGGGCGGGAGAGTCGCTGTTGGAGATCCACCTAAAGGTCCAAAAACACTCCAGAATTTTGTTTATCCGTTCAAAATCATTTGATGTTTCCCATGAAGCTGAAATCTGTGTTTTGTTTTGTTTTTTGTTTTTTTTGGGGGTTTGCACCACCAGTCTGCCACCTTCACCCCAACAGGGCTCCGTACTATGGGCAGCATCCGTCCAGGAGCGCACAGAGGTGAAGACATCGTGACCTTCTGCACCTACAGCCTCTTAGACTTCGAGGTGCACTCCACTCCCCTGGTGTCAGGTGGCCAACCCAACTACAGTTTTACGTCCCGCTACGCTCTGACAGCCAGGGATCTGGGCAGGCTGGGAGGCCAGGGGTCAAGGGTCAGACTGGAGCTCCACCAGGCGTTAGGAGGGGTCCGGTTTATGACGCATGGAAGTGGGCAGATGACGCTCATGGGTGCCATGGAGAGGAGAGGGGAGCGCGTCGGTGGACATGTCAATATCACAGGTGAGTAATGTATGAAGAAAAAGAAATACACTGGATATGATGGTCTTAATTATTAAGAGTGGCATTCATTGAATGTGCTCATGTATTTGATGAAGGGTGAACTGTATTTGCAGTTTGCAGTTTGTAGTTTGTGGCTAATAAGCGTGAATGTCATTAGCATCCCTGGTAGGCCAAATGAAAGAGAACTAGTTCATGTCTGAGAACTGAACTTTGGCCCGTGTCTAAAAACCTGTCTCTGTCTCTCTCCAAGGCTCCGCGGGTGAAATTGTTGGTGTTGTGGATTTCTGGGTGCGCCTGTTTCCTCCTGCGGAGCCCGTGGACGCTGTGGTAGAGAGAGGAGCTGGAAGGAGAACAGCCACACAGAGGAGTCCTGTGCAGGTCTCTCTAGGCTGGCAAGATGTCGGTCATGAGGTAAAAGAGAGTGATTTATTGATCACATCTCTTTCCCCGACTACATTATCCAGCTCTGACTGGGGGATCCCGAGGCGTTCCCAGGCCAGGGTGGAGATATAATCCCTCCACCTAGTCCTCGGTCTGCCCCCTTTTAATTTTTTTTTCCCCATGACTTTATCAGTTTTCACAATTGGAAACAAAACATTATGTAGAAAACTGCAGAAAACTACAAAACTTTGTAGGCAGAAAAAACTTATTTCCATGCACTCAATGTTGCATTTAACATCTTTTCTTTCTAGTTAAATGTTAAGACAAATAAATTTAGAATGTGAGCAGGTTATTTAAATAAAACCACACTTTTTTTTCATATCTATGAATGATCAAAAGGCCAGATTTAGGTTGTAAAAGACTGATTCGGCCCATGAGCCGCCATTTGAATTGGCCTGGCTTTTTATCGTACAGCATTGGTTCCCAACCAGGGGTCCAGGCCCTTCTTGGGAGGGGGTGCCAAAGATCACAGGGGGTTCCCCAGGGCTTTGTCTGCTCTGAAATGATCATATTTAGATTTGCACGTGTTAATTTAATCACAATTTATGCAAATGTCTGTATACAAGCTCCTTAAAAGATCATTTGTTTTTGTCCTAAGTCAAAAATAATAGGCTGCTTGGTGGGCCACACCTCTTTGACCTGTCAAGCTAAATGTTAATGGCTCTGTTCACCCAAATTACACATTTAAAAAAAATATATTTCTGCATACATTTTCTCTCAGGAGCTGCATGACTACGGTGGCGGGATCCCCAATGAGTTGATGGTTATGTTGGAGCGTTGTGTGGGCCTTAATGCTCGCTGGCCCGGGGTTCTTCCCGACGCTTACCTGACGTACAGGTTCTACGACCTGCCGCCTCACGTCTCTCAAACAGTCCAGTGCAGCGCTGACCCGGTGTTCAATGATACCACCAGCTACCCACTAGCTGTAACAACTGACGTGCTGCACTACCTGAGGTATGACTGTCTGGAAGAAATATGTAAGAAATTCATTATATATTAAAGAGGATTCACTTTGGTATCCTGTTCTCCTGAAGTTAGTGCTTTAGACGGCCCATATCTTTGCAAAATATTGACAACATTCATCTCATTCTTTGCCCAGGTCCAGCAGTTTGTGGGTGTATGTGTTTGATGACAGTGATGACCAGATACCTCCACCCTATCTGGCCAAGACTCCCATCCCACTGCGAGCCCTGGCTACAGGCAGGGAGATCAGAGGTGAGGGAGCGAGAAATTGTTTATTGTTTCTTTTGTTTATTACCTGATAGTTTGAATTAATATGCTTTGGCAACACTGTGTTATATGCAGTCAAGCCATGACACTGTGAGAGATACCACTGAAACATTACTGTCTACATTTCAGAATCAGCATCGTATTTCTGATCTAGAGCCAGCATGGCTGGACTCAAACTAACTGAGTACCACTTCTTCTCTCTGTCCTGACAGGTGACTATGTTCTGAGGGATCCAGCTGGTGGACCCCGGGGCATGGTCAGAGTCACGATGAAATGGAAGTACCCCTTCCAACCAGCGGTGGACACCGTGCCGGGTAGACAGGGAAGACAGGACAGAGTGATGGAAAGCACTGAGAGGGAGGAGAGGAGGAGAGAGGAGGCTGAAGCGCCACAGAGGCCTGTAGCCAAGCCCAGAGTGAAGGTGACAGTATTAGCAGTATTTTATGTACAGTACATTTGCAAATAAGAGTATATGACCTGATAAAACGTGTAAATGTAAATGTGTAAAAGCTCAAATATGTTCAAAGTTTTTTCTTTACCACAGACTCAGTCAGTTGAGCCAAGAGAAACCAAATCATTGCAGAAAGAGACTTAAGCTTGGCTAAGGTTGAAGCACCTAAAAAACTTAAAAATTTACTATTTGTTTAACTTAAGTTAAGTGTCTGGGCTGCTTTAAAATCTTAAGTCGACTGAATTTAACAAAACAAGTTAAGGTAATTTTGTAATGATTCAAATCAAATGAACATTTCTAGTCAGTTGTACTTGTGAAAACATGTTCATTAAGCTATAAGATATTAAGTTAAACCAATTCCTTTTACATTTTCTCAGTTTAGAAAGACAATTCTTCATTTTACCTACACAGCAAGTTTTCATCATACAGTATGTTTTCTTTTTTAAAGAAAGGTTTTCCGGAAAGTTTTAACTCTCATATAGTGCATGCTGGGAAGTCTGCAAATCTTCTGATTGTGTTTTTTTTTTAGGAAGTTAAATTAATGTGTTGATTGAACTCATATTTGTGTGTTCTGAAAATAAATACTACAAATTTTAAGTCAAATTAACCAGAATAATTTATGTCAAGTTAATAAGAGATGATTTAGTTGATTCTACTAAATTCCTGCGTGATGTTTTACAGTGTATATTTGTCTCTTTACAGCCTCAGCCTCCACCCGTCAAACAGAAAAACTCACAGAACATACGACCGGAGCCGCCCGCCGCCGTGGCCACTCGCCCGTCCACAGACAAGAAGAGATCCACCAAGAGGTCACCTGACCTTTTCCAGCGCACGCCCCATCTGACGCCCGAGCCGAGACTGGTCACGCCCACTCCTCTGCCAACAAGGAAGTACGTTGCAGATTTGTTTCAAGAAATTCCTTTCAGTTTCTAGAGCTGCAATGATATGGTTTGCCAACTATTATGAGAACTTTTCAAGTAAAACTGACAATTATTTGCTAGTTTTGAGTTTCTCAAATTTGAGGATTTGCTGATTTTCTTTGTCATTTATGATAGTAAAAGAAGAATCTTTGGGTTTTGGTCGGTTAGTTGGAAAAACTAAGCAATAAGAAGATGTCAATTTGCGCTCTGAAAAATTATGATTCACTTTTTTTTTTAACATTTTATAGACTAAACAATTAATCAATTAATTATGAAAGTAATCAGCAGATTAATCAAGAATGAAAGTAATCGTTTGTTTCAACCTCAGAAGTTTCAAACAAAGCTTTACATTCACAACACATAATATGTTGAATGTCTTATACCACCTGTGCTTTCTTAGTTTTCACTTCTAATCAAATATATTGAAACAATTATGTCATTTTATTAAAGGTCTTCACAGGCAACGTCCTCCAGACAATCATCCGCCGTACCGTCGAGGAAAAGCTCCGCCAGTGATGCTAGGACTCGGGTAGGAGCTCTCAGAAACACGAGTTATTACAGTTAGAAGACATTTGAGAAGTGACTGGTGAATGTGGCTCATGTCTCATTTCTTCTTCTCAGGACCTTCCCTCCATGGATCAGGTGTCAATGGATGAAGAGGAGGAGGAGGAGGAGAAGAGGAGGAGGAGAAGAGTGAGAGTGGTAACTATTCACACGCACACAATAGGCTTAAACGCCCGCTTTGAGTTTCTTTTAGCAATCTGAAGCCTCACTCTGCACTGGTTAAATATGCAAAAATGATTGTATGATAATGTATTCACCTGCATGACGCTGCAAATAATTGTGGCAAAATACAAACATTTGTTGTACAAAAGATACCTGGAACACACACTGACATGGCAGTAATTACCAGCTCAGCCAGTCAGATTTAAAATGAAATAAATTCTGTTCTCCTCATGTTTTTTTGTTTGTTAATACACAGCTGCTGCAGCAGACAGCGAAGCCCCAGAGTCTTCAGAGTCAAGCTCCTCACAAAGCGACATTGTCATCATTCCACCAAAACGAAAAATGAGGAAGGTATGAAGAAAATGTATGAATGAAAGAGAAAAAAAGGGACATTTTTGCCTAACATTGTCCTCTCATTGTCAGTTGTAGATCTGTGGATCTGGTTGAAATGATTCAGGTGTCAGTGTGGTTCAGTTGTCTCAGTGAAGGTCTATGAACTAAACAGAATTTCACCGTGTTTCAGGGAAACAAGCTGAGAGTCGAGATTCTGTCCCTGACATTTGAACCGTCCTCTGACGTGGCGTTGGACAAGTCAGTCCAGCGCGTTTATGTGGAATATCGGCTGCTGGGCGTCCCGATGGAGACGACGGAAACGCCCATGTCCCTCCGCAAACCCGTAAAGGGGGAGGAGATCCACTACAACTTCATGCGAGGTGAGAGCGGCTTTGTGAGCTTTGTGTGTGTTTGTTTCCAGAAACTTTTAATTCTAAATCTAATTCCTGAAATCTGTTTGTGTCTCACAGTGATTTACGTGGATGGTTCACAGTCAGCTCCGCTCAGACAGTATCTTTACACCATGTTGGA
>JAJHUR010098547.1:0-18675 GCA_027495735.1 Lutjanus campechanus | reverse complement strand
CCAAACTCCGCCGCCGCCTCATGGAGCTCATCAGTCTGGTGCAGGAAGTGGTGAGAGGCTGCTTGTTGCAAATCTCACAGAAAAAAGTATTTCAGGATAAAAATACAAAAGTGTTTTTGCATAATTTTCTTGTAAGCTGAATTGCATGTTGTCACACGGAGGGTTTCGCAGTAGGGGATTTTATTTTATTTATTTTTTTAACCATAAATTTATTTTTACCGTTTTTTAACTGATTTAATACACACAGTACTGTAGCCTGTAAGGTAGAATATATTTAAAAAAAAAATCTAAATTGATAATTATTTTCATTTTAGTTGATTTCTGTAACATATTTCAAATCCATTCAGATTTTACTGGATAAGCTGAAACGTTTCAGTGAGGCTTCAGTAACTGAAGCTCTGCACTCTGAATTAAAAGCAGGCGCAGTGACACAGAGGCATGAACGGTGCTGAGCTGAATGTGGAGAGACAGACGTGTTTCTTCCTTCTGAAGATGGAACTATAACAAAAGTATTTCAGAAATGAGCATTTCTCGTGTGCTTGGAAATAAAATCAGTTGCATGAAACATGAAGCGGTTAAGGAGCCACGATTATGTTGTAGAAGAGAGATGAACATAACGTGTTTTTTTGCTTGTATGAGGCAAGAAAAGCAGCTGGAAAGTTGTTCTTGTCATGTTACCATAGTAACCTAAATAAAACATCACGCTGCTGCTGCATTTGTCTTTATTAAGACAAACGTCAGCCACCGCTTCACTTACTTGAGCACAAAAATATGAATTATTTAGAAATATTGTACAGAAATCCTTAAAAGTTGAGGTATTTTGGTTGTGCAGTACAAGTAACATCCACTAGATGGCACTAAGATGTTTCAGTTGAGAGCTGAAGTCTGTGAGAAGAAACTGAAGTTCTGATGGTCAGAGTGTGTGTGTGTGTGTGTGTGGTTGTGTGTGTGTTATGTCGTGGGTCAGGAGAGAAACGTGGAGGCCGTCAGGGGAGCGAAGGACGAGCGGGTCAGAGAGATCCGGAACGCAGTGGAAATGATGATCGCTCGTCTGGACAACCAGCTGAAGAACAAACTCATCACCCTCATGGGTAAGACCCTGAACGCATCACGGTCACAACGTTGATTCTGGGTTCATGAGACTCATAAAAGCTAAGAAGTGTATCGCATGCAGTGATGGTTTTATTCAGGAGTCTTTTATTTTTTGTCAGGAAGTGTTTTTACGCCGACTAAAGTTTCATGAAACAATTTATATTCAGTCCAGTTTTGTCTTTGAGGAAGTTTTTACTTTTTGTCACATCTCACAGGTGCTTTATTCTATCATTCCAATTTTTCACGACTTTGTCAATTGATTTGCTCCAAATGACTTGTTATCATTATTTTCTGTTTAATTTGGTGATAATTTTAAAAAAATACCAATGTGTTGAAGTCCGGGCGACCTCATTCAAAACCACATAAATCTACCTGTGTTTTTTATAGATGGAATTCTTTATCGATATAACATCCAGGAGCCTTTTCTCTTCAACTACAAGCCAAACTGCTTCCATACATCAGCTTTTAAGTCCTCTGCAGTTCCTGACTCTGAGCCATCTTCACCAAAACTCAAGACGTAGCCTAGTTTAGTTTATATTCAGTTCAGCCGTAAGAAACACGACGCCCAAACTTAAAAAATTGTTACAGGTGGTCATAATGTCGAGACTTTGATGTTAAATTTCTGATTATTGACTTTTTGATTCATAATCTTTCGAGAGAGAATCGAGATGCACCTAAGAATCTTTTTTTTTTTCCCCCATCCCCAGAACTGCATGCAAAATGCTACAAACAGGAAGAAAATGGGACTGAAAACGAGTCTCAACTTAATACGTTCTCACGCTGTGCTTTTGCTCTGTCAGGCGATATAAAGTCGACGGTAAAATTCTTTACCCAATAAATCATGAAGTGCTCATTAATTAAGACTTTAATGGGGAAAATATGTCTTAAAATTTATCACAGGTGCCAAATACTGCACAAGCACATGGCTCTTTTTTGTAAATGTCCCATCATGTCTGAATATTACAGAAGCCCTGAAGGCAGGTGAGGGGGGGAAAAATCTGGTGATCCATTTTCTTTGCCTGATCGAAATTGTTTTCTCTTCTGTGTTTATTATGACTTAAGAACTTTGCCAGGATAATATTTCACTTCCTTAAAGGTCCAGTGTGTAAGATTTACAGAATATGGCAGAAGTAGAATAGTGAATAGTTGACAAAAACACAATTAATTTTCTTTTCAGGTAATTTAAAACAAGCTGTTTTTATCAACAGAGGGCACAGGTCCCCTTCCACAGAGTCCACCATCATAAACTTATCTCCCAATTTGATATTTTGCAATTTATTGGGACTTTAGTTTGCTTGTTTTAAAACATCGAACCATGTGAGAAAGTTGAATCATAGACTTCTTCAGACTGTTTAACATGAGTCATATTTCTGAGTTTGATTTAGCAGCTATTCTGCAAATAAAAGTAGTTTTACACTCAATACTTTTTGAAGTAAACTGCTAGATTTAGTTGTTCTTGTTCATCAATCTAGCTCTATAAGAATAGTAAATAAAATATAAATAATTTCATATTGCTATGATGCTAATTTCCATTTTCAGCACATTAATGGGAATACCCATTATGTGTTAGCATCGAGCTAAAGGACTAAGCACTAGCAATTTAAATACATAAAAAATCGATTCAGGAATCATTTTAAAAAATAAAGGAATCACAAATCTTTTTTTTTTTTTTTTCTTCCACTTCTATCCGCCATGTTGCACCACCATGTTCCTACAGTATCCCAGAAAGGACAAACTAAGCTGTGACTCTAGAGAAGGCATTTCATATTTGTTTACACTGTAGTTCTCTTACACAAGAGTGAGTTTGCGGTCTGCAAGCTCACCACTATATGCCACTAAATCCTACACACACTGGTCCTAAATATTTTCTTTAGGAAAGGTTTTGCCAGGTTGAAAAAGAAAAAATGATCCTGGCAAACCCTTTTTTAAATAACTTTTTTGTGCTTGTTGTAATACCCATTTTGGCCACCAGAGGCTGAAGTGCACCACTAGTCCTAAATGTTCTAAACAAGACTCAAAGTATTCATGTTTTCCATGAATGTTTTAAATTTCTCCATGCACTCTGAACACAAGGCGCATTGTGAGTTTGCATGTTATGTAACATTACTGTCTTTCTTTGGATAGAAATGTGTATGAACTCCATATAACGCTTGTGTTTATTTCACCTGTACTTAAGTCATGAACACAGCAGAGAAAACAGTTTAGAGCAGACTTTGTTATTATATTTTCTCACTTTCCTGTCAGAATAAAGCTAAAAGGGACACTAACCTAAAAGCCAACTACGTCTGAATGACAAAAAGCCATCCCTTTACAGCTCAGTGACGCAACGTTACGTATTCCGTGTCTGAAAAGGGCTCTTGTTACTGCACCCTTACTGGCACTACAATGTGTCTAAAGGTTGAGACCTTCCCTGAACAAAATATGCAGACTCCCTGCTGCTGCTGCTGGAAGAGGCGCCTTTTTATAGCTCCGGGTAATATACATATGAAATATTTAACGGGACTGAGTGGATGGATGCACTCAGTGCCCACATAGACAACCTGCACACCGCCACCACTCGCCCTCAGCAGCCTCCATCAGGCCTGACATTCAGCACAAGTACACTGAAAATAGAAATGTGCTCCTCCCCACCAGGCCAGAAGACGTCCTTGACCCAGGAGACGGAGCTGCTGGAGTCTCTCCTGCAGGAAGTGGAGCATCAGGTTGGTCGCCTACAGCAGCTCACAGCCTCCATTCATTTAACCGCTCTGCATATTGTTCTGCTGTTAGTGGTGTAAAACTGTGGCAGTCGATTCAACACTGTGCTGAATTTTAAGGTTGTAGTTTCTTGTGTTGTAGTGTTTTACTGCAATAAATTGTAGGGCACATCTTAAATCCTCTCCTGCCATCAAAACAGTGATCAGATTTGATATTTTCATAGCTAAACAGCTGTGTTGCAATGATTTTAAAAACCAAATGATTGTATTTTTGGGTCTTGAAAGAACTACAAGCTGTTGTATTGACTATTTGTAAAATAATTTCTTTACACATCCAGCAGATCTGCTCATGTTTGTCAGTCTGACTCATGTATGTTCAGTATTCAGTAATCTTTTAGCCTCGCTATGCTTCCTGGTTTGTTAATCAGTTTGTTTCCTGACTGCCGTCTGCTGCTGGAAACTGTGAAATCAAAACGATGAACCTGTGCTCGCTGCGGAGTCGGAGAGAATTTTATGTTGTTTCTTCGCGCTCCGAACAATTTTGCATTTAGCATTTTTATTTTAGTGGACCTTTAATGCAGCATTTATTTTGCTCATTTCTTCCAATTTGACGGAAAAATCCTGCTAAGTCATTTATAATAATCAAAATAAAGACATTTTCTCAAAATAATACAAGTAAGTTAGTTAGTTACTTTATTGGAGATGCTAAGTCATTATTTCAAGTTTCTCTTTATGATTTGCAGGATCTTTGTTTTTTCATGAAATTGGCAGACACGGGCTTCCATACATGTCATATTACACGGGACAGAGGATATTATGTTTCACTAGCAGGCATCTTAGATTTGCGAGACTGCTGCACTGAGCGTGCAGCGAATCAACAAGATGCCAGTATTTACTCCTGAATAAATGAAGTTGGTTTCAGTACCTATACTGGCCAGCTGATTTTTTTTAGTTTAGTTCGATTTATTAACAAGTGAAGAGTATAAACTGTACACCTTCATTTAAAAAATCTGTCTATCATCAGTTGGAAGGAACCAGGTAAAATGGGGCTGAGGGCCGCAGACAGATGGGTTGGACTAACACACTGTTGGTTTTGGTCTTTTAACGGGAAAAATAAAATATAGCTGCCCTTATTTTTTAATAATCCTCCAAGACTCAGTACATTTAGAGCTTCTGCAAAATTGTTTGATGGGAGTTGATTTAAATGTTTTCCTTTTGACAAATGAAAATCTAAACGAGATGCTGACGCCATCTTTGTCTCCATTACTGGACTAAGTGTTAGAATAACTGCTGGATATTGTAAACGATCATAAAACTAATGTGACAGAAACACAGTACAGTATTGATCAAAGTATGTTTCTTATACTCTGAAACAGCTGCACTCCTGCAGTAAGAGTGAACTGATCTCCAAGAGTCCAGAGATCCTGCTCATGTTCCAGCAGGTCCACAGGAAGCCCATGCAGTCCTTCGTCACCACGCCGGTCCCCCCAGACTTCACCAGGTAATCTGCTCAGCTGCAGGAAAGGTCGAGTAAAGTTTTGGCCCAACAGGGGTGAAAATAAAAATATCATGGCTAGAGCTGCGTTCAACAGATATTAGCGTTATTATTAAGAATTTAGGCCATAAAAAGTCAGAAAATATTCAAAAATGCACATTTTGTCCAAAACACAGAAACACAGAAGGAGCAGGCAGTAAATGTTCACATTTGAAAGCTGCAAGCTGAGAATTTTGGTGGTTTTGCACAGTACTTGGTGCAAAAACATGAATATTTGCATCATGGAGACAAAAAATGGATTGCGGGGTGAAGTTTGGCATGATCGTCCCGTTGATACAGTGAAGTGAACCCAATATGCTGTGCATCTTAAAGAAGATGTTATATTATACAAAAACACTTTGTTAAAAACTTACACTATTGTATACAGAAAATGGTATTTAAAACTGAATTATCTGGCAGTTGTGGTGGCATTGCAGCACGTCAGCCTGGTGGAGATCTGTGCTGTACTGAGTGCACTCTTCTAGCTTAAGTATGCATGTCCATGGATGACCGATGAGACAGAAGAGAGCAGCCTGATAGTGTCAGTAAACTAAAGCTTTAGTTCAGTTTCAGTGTGAATAATAAACCTCCTCTGTTTGCTTTCAGTGAGCTGGTTCCCGCCTACGACTCCAGCACTTTTGTTCTGGTCAACTTCAGGTAAATCCTCCCTTCGGTTGCTTTCAAACGGCCTCACTATTTACAGTTTTGTCAGCCGTGTGTGTCTGAAATAGTGTTTTCTGATGGTGTCATGAATGTGTACATCTCCTCTAATCTTTAAACTCCTAAAGATATTTACATTTGTTTGATTGTCTGATGTTAAAGTAGGTAGATGTTGAGTAATATTTGTAACCTTGCATCACGTGTGAGCCTGTTCAGAGATTCTTTTGTATAAACCAGTTGGTGTTAAACATTCCTCCATCTTGACCAGTGTCTACTCTGTTTTCACCAGCTTTAATTAATAACAATGAAGATCTATCATTTGTTTAAGGCAGTGTAAATATGTGCAAATAATATTCGTATAAAATGTTGCTCAGCTTTGTGGAATCCTGCTGCTTTAGTTGCATCTTCATTTCTAGTTAAATAATATAAAATTATACTTGATGCTGTTGGTTTGCCAACAGTGACTCCTCTACTACAACACAAACCTCGGCAAGTTGTAAACATTCTCCTTGATAAAAGCTTCGTATCGAAATGACCACGAGGAAAAATAACCAAGAGATAAAAGTGGGGTTTGGTGGTTCTTGACAAATAGGATGAGGAGTCTTTTGAAGCTGTTCCACCCAGCACTGAATAGTTTTAGAGCTTTTTCCACTTAAAGCTGGAGGGCTCCAGCTGTGCGTCAAAAGGTAATGCATCAGAGGAGCAAAGAGCAAAATTTATGGGATGTGCTGAGCTGCTTCTGTCACTTAGCTGCAAAAACTGACACCCTGTTTCAAACAGGAGTATCCTGTCATTGCAGCTTAATGTCGTTAAAGGGAAGTTGTGTCCACAAAGGTTTGATGGGAGTTTTGATATGTGTGTGTGTGTTTGTAGCACCCTGAGGCAGCGGGCTGACCCGGTCTACAGTCCTCCTCTACAGATATCCGGGCTCTGCTGGAGACTTAAAGTCTACCCAGTGAGTTTCTCTTCTGCTGATGTTTTCCTTTGAGACCTGGTGCACTGCTTTTCATCTTTAGGTCACAATTAATTTCTACACGTCAGTTAAAAAAAGTTTCAAGGAATACCTGAGTGTGAAAACACGTCGTCATTATGACTATAAGGTTTGTGAAGAGCAATAAAACGGAGAGAAACTTCAAACAGCAGAGTAGTGAGTAGAATATGATTATTTTATTCATTGAAAGAGTTGGAAATTTATGTCCAGAATGAATCAAGTAAATGGGTAAGCATTTAAAGAGGGGCATTTAAAGGAAATAATTTAAAAAATATCAGAATATACGAAATAAATAAATAAAGGCCTGTCTCTAATATAAGCCTGTTTCAGATAAAGGACTGGTTCGCTCTGCAGTTGAGTTAAATAAGAACTGTATGAATTATTAACTGTTGTATTCTTTATCTTGAACAGTTTGTGGTCATATTTAGTTATAGAGCCGTAGAGCTAACATATAAAATACATACAAATAAATACAAATAAATTACATATTCTGCTGCTACTCTGCTCCTTTCTTATCTTGTGTAATATGGAAACTTCTGTGAGCTACATGTTAGCTACCATACTGATGCTCTTTCACATCACATTATTTTTTAAAAAAGTAAAAAACAAGGGTCTTTAGATAATGTGATAGTTATAAGCACTAGTTATTAGATCACTACAATGTTTTTGTAACAGACCTGGCATTTTTAAAATTCTTTTATCACAACATGATGATGATTGTTGTAGTCTGAATTCTGTTACTGCTGTTTTGGAAATTCAGGGGAAAAAAATGTCGCTGGGTCTTAAAAATGTTCCAGATTTCCAGTGCAGGCGGTTCTGTGTCAGCAGCTCTTACAGGTTTGTGTTTCCTCAGGATGGAAACGGCGTCGTCCGTGGAAACTACCTGTCCGTCTTCTTGGAACTGTCGGCCGGACTCCCTGAAACATCAAAGTATGAATTTATTTCTTGATAAATCTCTTTTCTTTTTGAACTGTGAACTGAACTGTGCTTTCCTGGATAAACCCCTCTTCTCTTCAGACTTCCTGTTTCTGTGTTTCCTTGTGTTGTAATGCTGTGATTGGTTCTGTGTAGGTATGAGTACCGTGTGGAGATGGTCCATCAGGCCTCCAGTGACCCGACCAAGAACATCATTCGGGAGTTTGCCTCCGACTTCGAGGTTGGTGAATGTTGGGGCTACAACCGCTTCTTCAGACTGGACCTGCTGGCCAGCGAGGGCTACCTGAACATGCAGACGGACACACTCGTCCTCCGGTGGGCGCACACACACACACTCTCACACACTGTCGTCATTCTGCAGAGCGTGCTCACCTGCACCGTTCTGATGTTACAGAAACAAACAGCTAAGCAGTTGTGTTATCACTGGGTAACACTGTCACTGGTCTCCATGTTTGTGCTGCACAGATACCAGGTTCGCTCACCCACCTTCTTCCAGAAGTGCAGAGATCAGTACTGGTACATCAGCCAGCTGGAGTCGGCCCAGAGCGGCTACATCCAGCAGATCAACAACCTCAAAGAGGTACTCTTCCTGTTTTTATATACTTACTAGAATCCATTTGAGACTTTAGACCTTCGAAGTGAGATCAGCTCTGTAATGGTGTTGATGTTGGAGGCTGCTGTGGATGAAAGCAGAAGCGTTTCCACTGTACTGTACTCCCCCTTGTTTTCTTTTTACCTGGCTAATGTTCTCCTCACTGTGACTTTGCCCGACAAAATGTAACCACAGATTTTTTTCATCTGATTTGAAGAGGAAGCCGACCCAGGGCCATGCGTTCAGAACGACTATATAAAGAGACAAACTGCTTGAGGAAGGTCTAGTCTGGCTTTAGTAGTTTTAAACTTTTTAAATTTCACTGTCCTGCTGCTGCAGCTGCCATTGCAAAGTTGTGCTGTGCAGCCAAACACCATAATTATGTGTCTCTGTTTATTTTAGGATGATGCATTACAGAAGGGGTGCTTATTTATTATTGATCTGTTCTACCAGCTATTTCTCGATTAATGGTTTGATAAAACTGGGATGGGCTTTTTTCTTATGTTTTGTAGATCAGAGTCCAAAGTGACATCTTCACCAACAGTCTAATTTGATAAATGTTTATTTTTGCTTTAAAAATTATGATTAATTTTCCCTCAATTGACTAATGGATGGATCAAGTAGTTGTTGCATCTCTAAAATCAGTTTTAAAGATATATTTTTAGATTTAAAAAAAACTGAAGCGATGTAATGTGGGAGCGGATGGAGCGGATAAACAACATGCAGGGAGAAATGAGGCTTTATTTAGACTTTGATTGTGACGTTTGAATCCTGTTCAGTGGTTTAACAGCTAAAACCATCTGGGCAGATTAAATTACAAACATTTTAATCCTGTGCAAGACAGGTGGACTCCATCAAAAATATTAAACTACTATATATAAAAAGAATTACTAAATGTAAAAAGTACATATAATTGCAGACTAGGTGTAGCTGGCTGTACCCAGGATTTCTTGAGATTGTACAAGTGTGTTCATGACACTTTGCTGTGACATCTGTATCAATCCTCTGAAGTGATTGATTATTTCTGATTTCAGAGGTTGGCAATCGAGCTGTTTCGCCGTCAGACGTCGCGCAGCTCCTCGCCCCCTGACCTGAGGCTCGCCGCAGGCACCACGACCTCTGAAAGAGACCCTCGCTCGATCAAGAGCGACGACGACATCCAGACCACTTTGAGCAACACTAAAAAAGGCGAAGAAGAGGAGAGGACCCAGCACGACGACTCTAACGTAAGGATGGAATACACCGTGTCAGACTGCGGTGGCAGCTTGTTAGTGTTATTTGGCCGGTTTGGCTGGTTTGACAGAACAGACTGGGTGAAGTTACTTGATGTTGGTGCGATCGTGGTGTCGCTGTCTTGTTCAGGAGCTGTCGGACGGTGACTTGGAGGTGGACTGTCTGACAGAAGAGGAGGTGAACCCGCTGGACGGCAGCAGCACCTCGGGGAGCTCCACAGCCACCAGCAACACGGAGGAAAACGACATCGATGAGGAGACCATGTGAGCAGAATCTCTCACATCCTCTTAATGAAACATATCGTTGAAGTCCCAGAAACTCGCCGCACTTTTGAATACATCACATTTGACGCCGTTTGTGTGTGTTTGCGCAGGTCTGGAGAGAATGATGTCGACTTCATTGGGAACCTGGAGACGGAAGAAGGAGAGCTTCCTGATGACTTGGCTGGAGCCACAGGTATAATTCATACTCCGATATGAATTTGTTTTTTTATCATAATTCATTATATACTGTATGTAAATCCCACTGCTGACATTTCTATCCCTGTTGTGTGGGAGCAGGTTTCGTTGTTTGCTTCTGCAGAGGAGATCTGCCTCTCTGTTTGTCAGCAGACGCCGTTTCTCAAAAACTCAAAAACAGAATTCGGTGAAACTCGGTGGAAAGTTTAATTTGGGCTTTATTCCTGGAACCCGTGGCTGAAGTTTCCACATGCACAAAACCTCGAGGTCCTGCGTGACATAAATTTCAGTGTCCTTGAGGGTCCAAACAGACTCTGAACGTCTGAAAATTTATGACCACGCTACGTCTGCTCGTCTGAACACGTCTGCCTGTTCAGACGCCCAGTGGACCTGCTGTTCTCGTCCTCCTTGTTCTGAAGAACATCAGGTGGATAATTGATTGACTCTGTTGTTGCCAACATGTGGCCATTTATTAAGAGAGCTCCACATTTTGCTCATAGATCTTGAAAAGTGACGCGTGAAAGCAGATTTCTGTTCCAGAAGTTCAAGATTAATTAATTTTTCACTACAACTACTCTTCCAAATTCCTTCCCATCAGTCGACATTACATAACATCTTTGGATTTGAAAGCGTATTTGTGATTTTACCAAATGTTCCCAAGGGGCCAATATTTCAAAACCCTCAGTCTAAATCAGAATTATCCAGATTTTGTAAACCTTTTTTCTTTAAACTGCTCTTGTAGGTTTTGTCCCGGGTTTTTTCTAAGTCACACCACAAGATCAAGATTACAGAATCTAAATTTGTTTCATTTTCTTTCACAGACATATGAAAGTTTTGGTGAAGAGAAAATCAGTTTGCGTTTTATTTATATTCAGTTATCTGTAGTGCAGTAAATAGGATCAGGATCACGTTTCCTGGTTTTGAAGTAACCAGTTTTGACATTTAATCCTATCTGGATCATTCTGATCTTGATAAAGTTTTGAAATACCGGCCCCCTGATGAACGATCAGTTCTGACAGTCCTCGTCCTGTTGGCCTGGCCGGGGTGAGGCCACAAACATGAACTCACAAAATATCAAGAAAGGAAATATTCTTACACTTGTTTTCCGTATTAAACATAAAAAACACGTCATTCAAACTCCGTAATAAATCTGTAATTACAGTTAGTTGTGAAAATATTCTGGATCTCTGTTGGTTTCTTCTCACTTGTTGTTCCACTCAGTGGGGGTCGCAATTTCAATTTTAAATCAAAAATTGATCAGAATGAGCCTTCAGCTTCAAGAAACATATCGAAAGGCCGAATCACGGATTCTCAAAAAAGCTTTTTTTTTTGTCTCTCAGTCTGCTCGCGGCATCCAGCGTCTGAAGAAAAAAAACCAACAGCACTTCAAATACAACACAGAATCAATCATTGAAAAATCAAATCAAATCGTGACCTTAAAATTGAGTGATCTTGAGTCGTGACGCCGCTGCTGAGCGCACTGTTGCCCAAACCAACCAGAGTGAATCACCAGTAAGGACGAGATCTCTCATGTGAATTCAGTCAGTGATGCATTTATATTTCTGTGCTTCTAAGCTGCTGTGTGCAGAAATCTGACATTTCTGATAAATATTTCAAAATAAAGGGAGGGTTTTTAAGTAAGGCTGCAATTGAAGATTATTTTCATTATTCGTTTTCTCATTTAATCATTTGATCTGTAAAATTAAAATGCTAAAAACAACAATGTCCGAAACAATTTCTAGTAACCAGTCCAGTATTTGTGAAGCTGTAAACATCCGATATTTAACGTCCTGCCTCAAACAAAGGCCTCGCTCTCACGTCTCTCGAACCAAATAAAAGCTTTAGCCGCTGTTTGGGAATTTACAGAATCAAATCTTCTCGTGTTGTTTGAAAGCTGCACAGGCAGAACACACCGTAGTGAAACAATGGTGGGCCTCAAAGCAGCTCCTTCAGTGTGTTTCACTGTGTTGGTGTTGAAAAGCATGAAGAGGATGAGTCACTGTTGGTGCACTGTACCCCTCGCAGCGTGCTGATATAGAAACACTTGGAGTCTGTATGTGTACATGTGTGGGGGTTGTGTGCGTATGTGTGTGTGTGTGCGTGTGTGTGTGCGTGTGTGTGCGTGTGTGTGCGTGTGTGTGCGTGCGTGCGTGCGTGTGCGTGCGTGCGTGCGTGTGCGTGTGCGTGTGCGTGTGTTCACTCTCTGGCGTCGAGCTGCACATTGTTGCTGCACGTTCTTTACGTCCCACAAAGTAATGAGTTTTCTTCTTTTTCAAATTAAGTTTTGTTTTGATGTTTGTTTGCTGTGATGAGAGTAGAGCTGCAATGATTAATCAATTACTAAGTGATTATTGAATTAATGGCCTGCTATTTTGATAATCTATTAATCATTTTGAGTAAATTTTTAAGAAAAAATGTCAAAATCCTCTGATTTCAGCTTCTTAAATGTGAATATTTTCTGGTTTCTTTGCTCCTCTCTGACAGTAAACTGAATATCTTTGAGTTGTGGACAAAACGAGACATTTGATGACGTCACCTTGGATTTTGGGAAACACTTATTGTCATTTTTTCACCATTTTCTGACATATTATAGACCAAACAACTAATCAGTTACCTGAGACAATAATCGACAGATTTAATAGATGTGAAGCTGGACAGAATTTCCAGGTTTTGATAAAGAACTTTTTTCTAGAAAACCTTCACTGAGAATGAAAAGATCCCAGCAGCAGGAGTCTGGATGAAATCTTTAGTCCTGCACTGAAATCTATATTTTGCAAATAAAGAAGAATCTCTTAACATAGAGATGCTAATAGTGTTGAGCAATACAGAAAAAAAAAATCACAAATTAAATTAATATTAGCTGAACTTAAATACTCTTAAACTTAAATTTCCTATTTATGAATAAATTAAAACCAGAATTGTTTTCAGCCATAAATAGACACTTTAAATCTCTTATGTCTGCCTGCGCATCTCTGCACAATATCTTTTACACATCATTAAAAAGTAACATGTGTGCTTAAATAAATAAAAGATGGAGCGATGAGGTTCATGATGTGTTCAGCTGGATTTATTCAAGTCACACGGGTTTGCATGGAAACTGACACCTGCTCCTCAGAAGTTGGACAAAGTAAATAAGATGAGATTTACACACGTCAGGATGAAAAAAGTCGTGGTGGGAAAATAAACTTGAATTAACTTTTATTCTACAGGCAGTCGAATGTATCCAAACATCTGCACTGTATCAGTCATCTGAATTCAAAATTATTCTTAGAAAGGAGAAAATAGACCGATAATTAACAGTGGACATCATATGAGAGAAAGTTTACTCTTCTTTCTTTGGATATAGTCATTTACAGTCATAATTTGGTTGTAATTACGACATTATTCTGTCTGAACATCAGCCATACCAACACCCAGATAAGGGCCCTTTTCTACCAAATTAGCTCTGGTTCTTGAACCAGATCCGGTCAAGATTCTTGGAACCTCGGTAGTGAACCAGCCTGCTTTTCCCCCAAATTTGAGTGGGACCATTGTAATCAAGGACGCGTCCTCAACAGAGGACGTTGCACACACGCATACCAATGACACGCCTACTTTTGAAATGTTCAGAACGGTTCAAAGTTAGGCGTTTAAACGGGAACAGGGGCAGTTTCAATTTTGGGCAAACTCAGACGTGGATCCTTCCACATGCTTTGTTCTCCAGCCTTTTCAATTCTTGAATAAATAATAAGACATAAACTTTCATTTATGGTGCAGTGTGCAGGATGAATTGAGCGACGGATACTTGTGTATCACTTGTCAGACAGCAGCAGGATGAACACACTGTGACTGTTTATTGTGACTCAGTATCCTTCAGCAGCCCGTACGACACACTGAGCTGTTTGTTTACACGAGCTGGCTGCCGTCTTCCTGAATCATTTCTGCAGATGTGCAGTAAGATGAAATATTCCAAGTTAGTGAGGAGGTCCTGAGACACTCATGAATTACACTCTGGTGCTATTTTAGCATTTGACTTTTTAGAAAGACGTAGTTAAATCGCCAAAAGTTGAAAAAGAAAAAAAAAAATCCAAACTAGAAGTTCATGTGGTGTTTTATGAGGCTCTGGGTAGTTTGGGGCCGAAGACAATTGCCAATTTGTCTAAAGGCAAAGTTCCCCTTTCTAATATTGTGTACGCCATTTTTTTTTTTTGGTTTAAGGATTTATCCTTCTAATAAAGTTTTAGAGATGAACCATCTCTAAACCAAAAGACATAAGCTCTTCCAGGCAGACCCGCTCCCACAGCCACTGATTCCCCTAAATACACCAAAACATGCAGAGAAATTCACACATTTTACCTGCTTATCCAACGTAAAGGTGGACCAGGTGAGAGACTTTTTTTCCCCACCAATATCTTTGTGCTGAATTTCCCGTATTTGTGAAAGTTATGATGAAAAAATTCAACTAAAATGGTCTTGTGTAGCAAACTTATGTTGTGTTTTGTTCCCTAGCTTGTGGTCTAATAACTCCAAATCAGTACAGAGCCTACTATCTATTTTATGTTGTTGTTGTTTTTAAATTCAGTATTTTCTGACCCACCTGTTGGTACCTTTCTCTCCTCAAATCACAGAGGCAGGAGAGTGAAATGTGCACAGAAAGATGACACAATCTGCGACTGAGTGCTTTTTATGTCGATTCCTGTGCCAAAATAAACCGTCATTTGTCACAATCTTTGTTTTTTTTCTCTTTGTTCCATCCTGGTATAAAATTTAAATTCCTGAGGACACTTTTGTCTGTCAAATTGTGATTTTTGTCACTGAAGCAAACAATGTGCATGTGTCTGTGTCTCAGAAACACTGAAGGAAAACCCTGTTAATAAGCTTATATACGTGAGTTTATATGCACCTACACAATAGAAGAAAATGTTTTCAGCTATTTTGTTTGAAGATGAGCAAAAAGGAAGACATTATTCCTTTTATTCATAAATTATTATATTAGTTAATTGATGTTTTGGTCGTAACCGTGGCTGCTCTGAAGAAAAGTACGACTGTGAAACATATAAACTGTGTTTCTGCCTGATCTGCAGGTGGGTCCAGCTCCAGTGGGCGGTCCTTACATCGCAGCGCTGCCGCCGGTCGCAGTGTCGGCGGGAGCGGAGCTGCCGCTGGCGGAGCTGTCGGTCCGGGCAACAGCAGCCTCCTGGAGATCGACCCGGTCATCCTGATCCAGCTGCTGGACCTGAAGGAGCGCAGCAGCGTGGAGTCTCTGTGGGGTCTTCAGCCTCGTCCTCCCGTGTCTCTGCTGCACAGCCAAGGTCTGTTAACACACTCAGCCCGCTAACGACAAATCATTACGGCTACACTGAGAATCAAACTCTCACACACACACGGCCCCTCTGACATGAAAATATTCCTTTGGATAATTACTGTTCTACAGTGGCAGTTTGACTGTAGTTTATCTTTTAAAGGGACACGTTGACGTGACTTTTTTCAATCTACAACTTACGTTTGAGAGAAAACTAATGTATTTTTAATTTCTCCCCAGTGACTGAGACCATAGTGATTTCATTTTGTATCATGTGTTTTATGCTCTGTGATGAAATCATCTCTCTTAAATCTCAAGCAGCCACAGAGACATATTGTAGGAATATTTGGACCAGAGCTACAGCTTCAGCGGGGACATGTCCAACTTAAAAACAAAGGGTGGTTACAAATGCAGAAAAACCAAAGAAGCCAAATTACAAAAACTTGCTTCCCTAAATAAAATAAAACAGGAGAAAACAATATGAATCCACCCACATGTCAGAGCGAGTTTTGCTTGTCTCATGCACTCGTCTGTGGGTGAAGCTAATCACATTCCTGCCAGAAGCTTCACACTGATCCATTAATCCATTAACAGGGTCCAACGTCAAAGTTTTTGTTTTGTTTCACTTCCCCAGTTGGTTAAGTGGCTCAGAAATCTACCTGCCCCTGTACAAAATGTTTTATTTATTAGCAGATATCAATTAACAACAAAGACTGAAGTTGATTGTCGTGTTTAATCTCGTGCTGCAATTTTTATAAAATGTCTAGAAAATTAAAAAAAATGTCCATCCCAGTTTCTCCAAGTTCAAGTCCAGGTCTTTAAATGTCTTGTTTTGTCGAGTCCAAAAAGCAGATATTCAGTTTAATATGATAATTAACAGCAAGAAATCTCCATATATGAGAGAATGAAAACAGCACTTTATTCTATTGTGCATGAAAATTGTTTTACAAATAATCAATTATCAAACTGTTTGTTTGTTTGTTTGCTTGTTTGTTTTTTAACCACTTTCCTGGTTGGACATGCAAGTTGCTAGTTTTACTCACCTGACTTGGCATTTTACTGTCCCGGGCAGAGTTCAGGGAAACAGCAGGGAGAAAACATGGATGTAGACAGTGTTGGTCATGTCCAGATGGTAACCCTAGATATGCAAAAGTTGTTATATTTGTAAGCATTGTTTCAACATATGTTGTAGTGGCTCACATGTGGGAGAAGTTTGCCTTTAGGGCTTTCTGTCAGAAAGCTGCTGTTCATGTCTGTGTGAAGATGCGGTCAGTGTCGACTTATTCAACCTCAAACTGTGATCTTTCCCTGAAACCTGAGCAGAATGTGACTGAAAACTGAAAAGAATCTGAAAATACAGGAATGAGTTGACTGAGCCTAAAAATAAAAAGTCAACCTGGCCTCCTGCTTTGACACTTGACACTAACCGCAGTGTCCCGGTTCAGAGTCCTGTGTTTGACCCATTAATCCACAACGAGCTCCTACGCAGACTTTGTGGCTCTTTATACTTCGTCACCTGGCCTCCTAAATCCTGCCGAATCCAGCACGGCTCGGTGGTTAGACAAACAATTACTGACTGAAGTTGGAGTTTTGTTTTTGTGTAATTTGATTAGAGCTGCAACCAACGATCATTTTCATTGTTGATTAATCTGTTGATTTTTTTTTTTGAATAACAGGTTAGTTGTTTGTCTAAAAATGTCAGAAAACGGTGAAATAATTCGATCTCAACCCAAAGACATTCGGTGTCCTGTCATAGAGTAAAGAAAACATGAAAATATTCATGTTTAAGAAGCTGGAATAAGAGAATGTTTTTTGATTTATTTTGTTCAGTTTCACTCCTTCATGTCTTGTTCCTGTTTCTCGCTCTTCCAGCTCATCCTCACTCCAGGAAGGATCGAGAGCGGCGGCCTCAGGTGGTGCGACGATCGGCTCCAGACTCGGGGGTCCTGATCCGCCTCAAGGCTCAGATGGCCGAGGTCCGCAGCAAGATGTCCGACGTGAAGAGTCAAGTGATGGAGGCTCGGGGGAACGGAGATCCCAGGCCCGGCCCATCGGGGGGCTTCGGTGCGGAGGAGGTTCCCTCACACCACGCTGACTCAGAGCTGCTGGCCTGTCGGAAGCCCGGCGAGCTGGACCTGCTGGGGAGAGCAGCTGCGGCTCGATCCAGGCCCTGCCGCCCTGGTGAGGACTGATAACACTGCTAATTATCTGTCTAACCCCACGTCAGAGAGTCTCCATAATTCTCCTAACACTTCTTTGTGAATAAGTGAATTGAATGGGTGTTTTTGAGTTTCAAAAAATCCCAAATATTACAAGCTGTGCTTCTAGTTTCACAGCAGCAAAAATATCTGCTGAAGGCCATAAAATGTGGAAACATAAAGGGACATAAATGAAAGAATAAATAAATGCTGTCTTTTTATTTTGTAGAATTTTAAAGACAAGCGACAAAATAAAACTAATATATATAACTAATTAATATTATTATTAAAAAATGGCATTTTAATTTAATTATTTATAGCCATAAATATCCAGAAAAAATATTCTATTTGTATGCAAAAATAAATACTTTTAATAATATATGCAGAAAGAAAGAAAGAAAAAGATGGAAATGTTTATAATCCTTTTGTATTTTTCCATTTGTCTTTATATTTTAACATTTTTATTATGATTTATTTATTTTTTTTATTTCTCTTTACATTTTTTTGAATTTATACAGATTTATTCTTTTTTATGGCTCTCCATGCATCATAGCATACTCGCTTTTATAATGAAAAGTGTGTTATTATAATCAGCCTGATCTGCTGCATTTATATCAAAGATTTTCTTAAAATGCTGCAGATTTAGTCTGAACTTCCACAGCAGTTTGCTTACTGACAGAAAATGATGCTTTTCATGCTGTGAACAAGCTTAAAAAGGTGTGGCTGATTATAAATCATAAGCTGCACAGGTTGTTTCTCCACCCTCCCTCTGAGAACCAAAACTCGCTCCATCAGCTTTAAATAATGACATGCGTCCTCTATGCCAATACCGATAAGAGAGGACGTGTTATATTATTCAGCAGGATCGCATTAAAATTGAAAAACTGTTCCAACGAATGCTGTGATATTATAAAATGTTACAAAACAGCTGAGCATTAATTAAAACATGCAGAAAGGCTGTGTCGGTGTGGGCGCGTTGCTTCATGTACTGAGGAGACGATGAA
>JAJHUR010098541.1:0-13277 GCA_027495735.1 Lutjanus campechanus | reverse complement strand
TGCAATTTCTACAACTGTTCAGTCATTTCTCTACCTCCACCTGTAGACTGAGCACTCATGGTTTATTAAACTCATGTATAAAGGTGGAACAATGTCAACTTTAGGACAGTTATTTTCACTGTTGGTTAATCTGCTTATGTTTACTCAATTAACTGGTTAATTATTTTGTGTATATAACATAAGAAAGTAAAGAAAAATGGTCCTCACAATTTAAGTTAACATATTTAAATTGTGTGCTTTGCCCGATCAGCAGTCAAAAACTCAAAGGTATTCAGTTTAATATCATAGAAAACAAAGAAAACTAACAAATGTTCACATTTGAGAAGCAGCAACCGATGAACTTTTGGCATTACTGCATAAATATGACTTTTGACAACTAATTGGTTATTAAAATAATTGATTTCAGCTCTAGTCAAATGCAACCACACATTGCCTGATGGCAACAGGACTACTTCCTTCTACTTTTAGGTGCAGTATAGGATTGCTCTACACTTTTTGATTTAACCGTCCAGCCTTAGGTGATGGGACAGGGCAAATTGAGTTTGAACATGCAGTAACATATCCACACAAGCTTCTTCCTGTTTGGTCTGTCCTGGTCCATCACTGCTTTCATCATCCTGTCCCAATGAACAGGGGATTCCTCCACATACTGTAGACCTTCAGCCAGACACACTAACACACTGAGCTGCTCAGCTTTGGCAGCAGATAAGAAGCAGCCATGAAGGTTGAAGCTGCACAAGCCAATGAACACACACACACACACACACACACACACACACACGCGCGCACGCACGCACGCACACACACACACACACACACACACATTACACACATTACACACAGAGACACATACCCTTCACAGTGTCAAACTGAGATCGCTTGTATCTAAAATATTGTCTTTCATACGTAGCTACTTGCACCTTCAGATTTTATGGCTCATGCTGGTCAGGTTTATATAACACATTAATCACATGTGAGAAAATATGCGTATACATGCACACATGCGCACAGACACACAAACATACAGAGTTGATGACAGTTGGTGTCCCACGGGACAGAAGGTGTCAGGAAGTCAACTCATCCCCTCCCTCTCCCTCCCCCCGTTTCCATGGAGACTGAATTTGCAGGGCCCGGAGAGGTGAGGAGCAAGAAAACCCTGAGTCTGCACGTGAACACACACACATAAATGCACAAACACACACACACACACACACACACACACAAAGCATGTATGGAGACCGACTCTCCGACAGACTGCCAGGCAGAGATGTTGAGTAGGTAGAATCACAGACAGACAGAGGGACAGCAGGATATGGATGAATTTGCAGTATATGTTGTGTGTAGATGTATGTGGCTGATTGCGTGGGTCTCGCTGGCGACGTGCCCTCAGGGTGAGAGGGGAACACTGGAGGGACGGACATATATTCCGTTGGGTCAGCATTAAACAAGCTCAAACACGATCTGTTCCCAACGGGGTGTGTGTAGTCTTTACGTTTGTGTGTGCAAGTGTGAATATGTGTGATAACAATGATGCACCGCAGGTATGAAATGTCATTCAGGAAGGAGAAGTGATTTTGCAGATGAATAAAATAACAAGACAAGGAATTTAGATTATCTTTGCAGCAATAAATACCCATTATTTGACATTGAAAAAATGACATCAGCTCTTAATGCTTAGTTAAGAGCTTATTTTCATGAATGAAAATATAGAATTGCAGAGCTGTGTAGGCTTTCCCCAGGGCGTGTCAGTTCAAATGCTCTAAATCAGCCAGACTGGAAGGATTTAAGCAGCTGTTTATGGAGGTTTGCCAATCAAGAGCAAGTGCAGTTGTGCTGCATTAATAGTTCATCTGTAACTGGCTGTAAAGATGGATGGCTTGTTAAAACAGCAGGAATATCACAATAAATCTTACTGATGGATCAAAACAGTGCAGGGAATCCATTAAAGGGATAGTTCGGATTATTTAAAGTGGGGTTATATGAGGTACTTATCCATAGATACTCATCCACTAACCCTAACCCTAACCCAGTTTGGAGAAGCAGACAGGAGTCCAGGCATGGAAGCCTAGCATTGTACTGCTGCAAACAGTGTCAGCAGAAAAACGTATTTAACAACTTGAAAAAAGCAATTTCAGTCCATTGTACTTCCATATTACTACACATAAGCATGCCTGTCTGTGCAACGCACTGTGTTATGCTGCAGATCAGCTGTTTGGGTCAGACTTATAGCTGTTTTTGGAATAGACAACAAATAAAGAAAATAAAATTGAGTGACAGCAATGACAAAATGCTGTTCACTGTGGAGATATGAAAATACCTTCATCAAGCAGAGGACAGAAAGAAGAAAAAGGAAAAAAACAAAACAGAGCAGACAGAGACTTGGGGTGGGTTTTCATCATCCTCAAAAAGACAAAAGACCTCTGCAAATAGTGTGTACCAGTCTTGCACATTAAGTATATAAGCAACCAGCTACAGATTCTGAGACTAATATCATTCAATGGAATACAGAGAAATATATGACACCTGTTTGTTTGAATAGCTTTCTGCTGACCACATCTGCAGCAGTACAATGCTGAGCTTCCATGCTGGGACTCCTGCCTGTTTCTCCAAGCTGTGTGTATACTGGCTGGCATCTACTGTAGGTAATACACTGACTATGGATTATGCCTCTTACTGTAAAACCCAACCTCAAATAATTCAAACTGTTCCTTTAAATAAACACTTGATCCCATGATAAAAGCAAAAGCGTTTAATATTGTATGCAATGTTACTGTATATCCTGCTTTCTATATTCTCTTGTTATCACTTACCCTCACTCTTCAATATGTTGAGTTGTTTATGAGCTGGTCTATTACTGTAGTTTGGCAACCATGGAAACAGTTTAGAGTTACAGAACAACAACAGACTGCAGGCAACAAGATGCATTTAAAGGGGCGAGAATAGGAAAGAAATACAAAGTCTTTCACTTTTTCACTGTGAGTGTGGCACATGCTACAAGTCCACAACCAATCCAGAGCAATTAAAGCATAGATCTGTGTGTGTGATCTACCCAAGTGTGTGTGTGTGTGTGTGTGTGTGTGTGTGTGTACGCTCCCTCCAGGGTAACCCCCCACCACAATACGTGCATCATGCAAGACAGCAGAGAGAAGAGAGGAGAGGACAGAAGAGAAGAGAAGAGAAGAGAAGAGAAGAGAAGAAGAAGAAGAAGAAGAAGAAGAAGAAGAAGAAATTGCTGCTGACACAAGATGCTGACATGCCAGCACTGGCTGAGGGAACGAGACATGGGGAGAGGAAACGGAGGATCAGATAGGGGAAGGCAAAAATGAACCGATCACAATGACAAAAGGATGTGACTGAAACTGGAGAGGCACAGGATGGAGAGAAATATTGGAGGATGGCAACGGAAGTGAAGAGCGGGGGAGGAGAGATGGCACTGTCTGATGCAAGCTGAGGAGCTTCATATGACCTTTATGTAACTCAACTACAGGCACTTCCTCTCTGTCTCGTCCATCTCTCATTCTCTATTGTCTTCCCTTATTCTCTCGTTCAATTGCAGGAGGACACACATGCTTAATGGTGTCGAAATTAAAACAGCTTTCTATGGGGGCTTTTAGCAGCCTTCACTAAACTTGAGCAGAGGGGATGAGCGCACGCCCACTCCTCCACTCTTCACTGCACTATTGTTCACTGTGGTTGCAATTAAAATTTTAATTTAATTTTTATGTTTCCCCTATGAAATTTTAAAAGGTGTGAGCTCATAGCTGTCACATCTGGAAAGCAGGAGTATATGGCAAGTTCATAAATTCATTATTTTGCCACATAATCATATTTCATATCACATAATTCTGTAACGCTAAACAATACTGGTGTAATATTTATCTCTGCAAAACTCTGAGGGGTTTGCATAATGATAATATGCAAAATAAATAATTAAACTGAAATTACACTTTTACATCTTGAGCGTAAAAGTCTTATTAACAAGCACAATCTTCCCCATTACTTACAATCCTTGTCAAATGTGAACTAGTGAGCTCATTGTAAATTAATAAAATTAGTAATATTAAGAAAGGAAAAGGTCAATTTAAAGTGTTACATATATCAAACATTCAGAGGTCAAAGTCCTGTCTGCAGGCAAGTTGGAGCACCTTAAAGGGATAGTTCACCCAAATTGGCAAATTCAGTCATTATATACTCATCCTCATGCCAGTTGAAGGTCCGGTTTAGTTTTTTAGTCCAAAAACACTGCTGGAGTTTCACAGGAAAACAGTGTTACAGAATCTCCCAAACAACTGAAGTGAAAGGTGACCAATTTTCAAATAAACAACAGAATAAAAACATAAAATGCCTCCATACTCCATAGACCCAGCATGCCAAGTTGACTAAAAAGAAAAAATGGTAAAAAATTATTTACAACATGTTTTTTGCCTGAATCTTCACTGTAGAGCCTTAGCTTGGAGCCACGTTCACGTGCACATGCATACTGTCTGAACTGGGTGTGTGTGGCGTGACGGTGTGCAAACAGCATGTCCGGACTTCAGGGGACTTGGATTACATCAAACAAGCATTATGGAGCCATTTTATGTTTTTTGACATTTGAAAACATCAAATCACCAGACTTAAAAATATGTTGGAAGGTAAACGTTACTTTTTGTGGAAACCTGATGAAACATTTATTGATTTAAATATATTCACTTTCAGATTGTGGGTCAATTTTGGATGAATTCAGTAATTACACTGGGATTTTTTTCTCCAGTTGCAACTGCATTTTTAATTTGCTCCTGCAATGATGGCTCATGGGTAACAAGCCATCTGACCACACTAAACACACAGAATAGCACTGTTGAATTATTCAGGAGAAGCCTGTTTCATTCAACATATTATCAAACTCCTCCCACCTCACAACTGCTCTTGTCTCACTATTATTATCCAACAGACACCTGTAGCAGAAAACACACTGTGTGTTTGTCTCATAATTGATACTAGCACAATGTTTTACATGCATACACTTAAGTGGTTGCCCTTTCCAGTGCACCTGCATTTAATAAAGCACCAACTGAGAGCCCCATTAAGATCTGAGAGCTTTCCAAAAAGCTCAGACCCATTTTACTTGCAAGAAAATTGTACCACATTCATGTTCAGAGTCTTCTAATGGGAGCTTGAGTAATACATTTTGAAAGCAAATCAAAAATCCACACAGATCATATTACCAAATGGATGTTGATGGCAAAATTTTAGCAAGGTAAAAACGTCTTTAATGTTGTATGGGTATCCAAGAGTCTCTCATGCCCACTTTGTGCTTTAGTTTGGCAAAAATCATGCAGTTTTTAAGATGCAGAAAAAACGTGTTATTTATGCCCATTTAAAATTTGGGATTTGAATATTCCTGTATACTGGGGTCCCTAAACAGTATTGGAATATCATATATTAGGTCTGATTGGTAAGATGAGACTTTTGTTAATTAAATGAGCCTAACTGTATTCATGTGTGATGATGTCAATCCCCATGGTGATACCTTTTTTGGAAACTTGTGCCCTTGTTATAAAATGACCTATTGTGACCTTGAGGATAATCGCAGCCTTGTCAAACTTTACAAACTAGAGACCTGTGGCATTTAGAGGATGGATAGCTTTCCTCGCCATATTGTAATGAGGCGATCTCTGAGTAATCCCCAGAACTGAAGTGCTCGCCATCCAATCACCAAAAAATGCAATTCTTACAGAAATCTCCAAATTTCAAAAATTTTTCATGCCGAATCACAGCATGATTTTTTCAATGAGGTCTTTGCGTCTTAATGTGGTTTTTTCAGATATTTCTGACCATTTATAATTCTTGATTCTTAATTTTGTGCCTAATGTGTGTAATGAACGGTATCGACCCAAAAAGTGCTGCAACAGCTTATGGGATAATGTGCATATAATTAAATATAATGATGCAATGTTCTAAGTCCATACACACTCTAAACACTAGGCACCTAACCAAAACACATTTTTTATTACTGATTTATGACTGGGGATGGGGGTGGGCACCCAAATGGCAGTCCTGTTTCCTTATTGAACAAAAATAATTATTTCTATAGTAATAGAATACTAAATGTACCACTAGGTGCCATTCTTGCTAGCACTCTTACAAAGACTGTCAAGAAACTTTTTCCCTTTGAGGCGTGGGGTGTAAACTATAGCATTAAAAGGCATGTAGAGACTACAAAGAACTCCTCTTGAGGAAGTCCTGGCAGACTAATGTACTGTATGTTAACAGCAAACAGACAGAGCTGCCATCAGTCTTAAGTCAAACAGAATGCTGTTGACTACAGGTGCCTAATTATAGCAAACCAGATCTAGGCCATTTCCGATTGCATATACCGCAGGCTATTTCTAATTAAACAGTCACAAGCATTTCTCAGTGCACTTATATTCTTTGTTTATATTCTCGACTGATATTTACATTGACTGCATTACTTTTAATCCAAATTCAGGGTGTTCAAAAACATCTTAGAGACAGCTGATGTGACTGACACTGAGTGTCTGTTTGTGTGTTTAAAGTCTAAGTGTGTGTGTGTGCTAGAGAGATGGAGTGTGTGAGAGTTAGCATGAGTAAATGAAAGGGCTATTGGAGTGTGGAATTGAGGGCAAGAAGAGACGGTGCAGGGCATACGGCAGCAGAGAGAGAGGGAGAGGAAAGCAGCTAAGTGTGAATGATGTTCTTCTTGCGCTGGGGCAGGCCACGTCACAGCCCCCATTATTCTAATGGGGCACCACAATGCTTACTGACCTTCATCATTGACAGACAGAGCTGGCCACCAAGATGACAGTGAGTGTGTGTGTGTATCAGTTATTCATACAATTACAATATGTGAGAGCAGTGCAAGCTATTAGCGATGTAATTAGATGTACTACATGGACTTTACAATGCAATCACAAAACAAATGTTTCCTTGGTACCAGTGAAGCAGAGCAATACTAAGACGTGTGCATGCACATGTATACACACACACATAAGCAGACCCTCATTTGGACATACTAAAATGTTCTCCGGCAACTATGGAGATGTGAAGGCTCACCAGAGCTCCTAGTTTAATGAGCTGATTTAGGTCAATTCAATGCACACACACAATTGCTGAAGGACATATCCACATACACTTCCACTTGATATGGTATGTTAATAAAGCTCCTTAATAAAACCACATTTTGGGCTCTCTCTTCCATACAGCACAAAGTGGCGCACAGCACTGCGCAACACAGCACAGCTGTCATTGCTATTTTCTGATGAATGCGGTTTTCATTTTGACGCTCAGTGCCCATGCTGTGTAGGTAGCAAATGTACTTGCGCCCCTCTGTGTTGCCCAATGGTGTGTTGGTCTTAAAATGAGGTGCGGTCAGTCACATTGTTGGTGCATTAATAACTTGAGGCAGCAGAAGACAATTACGCCATTGACCAACAAAAAACTGGTCTAAAGTAAATGGCGCAGTACTTTGCTGCAATTTAAATGATGCAGGTTTACGGTACATGTACATTCTTCTTCTAGGACACTACAGTAAATCTGTGGGTCATAAAAATGAACATTCTAATTAATAGCAAATGGACTGCAGGTGGGTGAAATTGGGTGAAGACTGATTAGTGACACGGTGTGCATTTATGCATAAGGCACAGCAGCGTAATTCATACAGTGAAATTGTTTGGACTAAAGCAAACGTAAATCCTGATTTCCACCAGAGTTTCCTATAAAATTATTTCTTCTGTTTCCTGTCCTGTCAGATTCAAAGCTACAGTTTTGCTGCTTAAATATTAACAATATTTGGAGCGGTGAGATTACAACATGCATAGAAACATTTTACATGGATAAAAGCAGCCTTTCTAATCATTAAATCATCTTTTAAATGATGCTGAGTAGAACAAGCTTTCTACATGATTTCTTTATTGTGTGTTGTATTGACGTATGAGTGTTTTCTTCAATGATTTACTTTCATCATGAGAGAGGTTGCAGAAGTCATGCTGCTGTGCCTCGTGTGTAAATGAGCACAGCGTCTCTCTGATGAGAATCATCTGATTTTACCCACCTGCAACCTCTCGATCATTAATCAGAATGTTAATTTTTATACGCTGTCCTGTCCAACCTTCAGATTAATTAGGATTAACATGCCTGCATCACTGCCAGTGGGTCATTTCAGCAATTTACCGAACTTTACTTGCCCAAGTATGCCATTTAAATAGCAGTGCACCAGAGGCAGGTGCACCTGGCTCTTAAAGGGAATGGGAGTTGGCATTTAAACACACTTATGACTAAATAAGAGAATAAATACAACCCCTTACTTTGGGCCCAGATTATACGCTATTTAAATACGTAGTGGAATTGGACATGCCCTAAATGCACTTGCACCATGCACTTGCACCATGCACTTGATACCCTGTGCAATAGATTGTCTAAATAGGGCCCTTTGAGATTCATCTAGCTCTGCTTCATCAAACTCACACCAAGTGACTGAAATCAATCACAATCTGAATCCAAAAATGTATGTTTTTAAAGAATGTTGAAGTTTGTGCCCCAATCTGATATCCCAGCGGCTGTGTTCCCACCTCATGCAGCCAGAGCAAAGCTCTAAGTACAGTGAACTGGTGGAGAGATATGAAGCATTATCTGACAGAACGATAGCTAACTAATAGACCTCTCAGCACACACGCTTAAAGCCATCAGCGCTGATAAGGCAGAGAGCGAGGGAGCACAAGAGATAGACAGTCAGTGAGACTGAGGAAGAGGAAAAAAGTGAGAGGAGCGAGACTTTGAAGCGAGAGAACAGATCAGTGTGTCGGTAATCTTAATATGGATATTGAATCTTCACTGAGTCAACTGTATATTCACACGGAGTGATTTTAAAACAACAGGTTCTTATGCTTTATTGAAAACAAGGAGACACAAAAACTAATTAAAACCAAAACGATAAAAATGAAGCAGCACAACACATTCACCACAAATTGAAAGCAACAGGGAAAGTGCTTGTATGTGTGTGTATAAAACAGTACACACGTTTGAGTGTCTGCACCAGCCCACGTGTCTGTGAATGGAGCTGGAAGTAAATGAATAACAGACTGCAGCTGAGAACTGAGGCATGTTTGTAGGTGGTGCTGAATAAACGGGTCTTGATTTAATACTGAGACAAGATGATCTGAGAGCTTTCTGTGGAAGTACGTTGTGCTCCAAAAATATCTTATTAGTTTCTCCAGTATGTACTTAGTGAACTCGTGCTGTTCAAATCTGCCTCAGATAGAGTCTATTCTGTAGGTGTATGTCTTCTTGTATTTATCAAAGCCGCAGTATATTTTGGTGTCTGGTCGGTCATGATTGTGCTCTGAGCTGAACATCTCATTCACATCAGCACATACATCTTTCTCTTAGTGTTGTGTGTGTTTGTGTGCATGTGTGGCTGTACGTGTGTGATGTATCAGCCCAGTTGGACACTTGCAATAGCGGGAAGTGCTGACTCTGTGTGGGCAATTCATCATTTGAACCATTTTCTTACGCATGAAATCAACACCTCCAGCATCTGTTTAATCTGTGTGAGTAACTAATTGAGTGAGTACTACAAGCAAATTATCATATTCCATGTTTCATAGACTGGGTCCATTATTTTAAATTTTCAGCAATCAATTACATGAACATTTTACCAAAACATGCACTCGGCACTCACATTTAAAGAAAAGGTGATTCAATAGAAGAAAAAGAAGACGAAGAAGAAGACACACACATCTATAGACCAATAATTAGAGAAAACAAATGAACTATTACCCAAACCCCATTGTACTGCAGAACTACTTCCTGGCCTACAGCACTTCAATACATTGAACCCTGTTTTACTTCTAACTAAGTGGTTAAGATAAGAGGGTTAAAGCTGCAGTAGGGTTTCTTACATGGAAACAAGAGGAGGCCACGTCATCGCTGCAGCACTACAGTACTTCATTATAATGGTGTTTTGTCATACATTTTTTCTTTATCAAAAAAAACTGCAGCTTCTGCGATTAGGATACTTGACCATAGTGCAGTTTTGATATATTTTACTTAATTGTGCAGCCCTGGATGTGCAATATGAAAGATGTCTCAGAGTCACAGACAGGGGCACCATATGGGGGTGAAAAGGACAATTCTAAGCACCTTTACTGTTCCAGTTTGGTCTCTCCGCTTTCTCCAGTGTTGTTTTCAGCTGCAGCAGGCAGCTCTTTTCAGTAAAACCCTCCGATAAACTCAATATACACTACCTGCCAACCACCAAACAGCAGACACAGTTAGCAGCTAGCTAGTGCATTTAGCAGCTAAAGAGCCCTCAAAGGTTTGTGGAGAGAAAAATAAAGCAAAGAGAAGAGTTAATGAGTTTTAATTTGTATTTGTTAGATGGACAGAAACACAACTCATAATTAATGCAAAAATTTCTGATCTGCTGGTTTTGTAAATGAGCAGGTGTTTGCTTAACATGTTAGCCACATAAACTCTATTGTTCTCATCTATGATAACTTGTCAATGTTGTGTTTACAGCTTGTTCTGCTCCCAGTTTATCAAAGAATTCATTAATGCAGGTTAAAATGGACTGAAAACTATTCTTCTCATTTTGCTATGTCCCATTAATTCAGTTAGACAGCTGTGCCGCAGGGTGTCAATTGTTTCTGTTTCTACAACTTATTTGGTGAATAAAGTGATTTTATAACGAATGGAAATTAATGCAAACACTCCAAATAATGAACCAGTTTATAAAGGAAATTGATTTCTAACTTCGTCTTTATTTTGTTTCATTATATTGGGTAGTCATCTGAGATTCATTTGAATTAAAGGCATAGTTAGCGATATAATCCAACGCACTTTTAGTCAAAATCACCGTATTTCTCCTCACTATCCGCAAGCTGTCACTTCTGTGAGCATGCTGAAAAAAAATATCCGGTTTCAATACACAGCCTGGGCTCTGAATTCCAGCAGGTAAATCTGTGGCTCGGACCGAGCCACCAAAACATGGGTCCACCCCCTCACGCCCGGGGGGCCGGTTCATACTCATACCTTGCACAGGTCAGACGTAGGGGGGAGGGGGAGTAGTAGGTCACGTAGTGTGCACAGTTAGAGTAAGAGAGACACACTGTATATCAGGTGCAGATATTTTGCATTCGCCATGGCTGAAAAACAGCCCAAGAGAAAACGGTCGGAGGAGCATAAATTTAAAAAAACCAGAATAAAACGTATTAAAAATGGATGCGGAGGTCGCCGTCTTTCTGCTGGACAGGTGAGCAACATTAGCTTTGTGGTGCTTCACATAACAGTAACAGCCGTCGGGCATTCATCTTATTGTCTAATCTGCCAAAATGTACTGTTGTTGTGATGTTATCTATTTATAATAGCAGTCGAGTTGTGGGTACAGTTGTGTGATGGGTCAGCTAACCTTAGCTTTGCGGCTTAGCAGTGTGCTAACTCACAACTTGGCTATTTCAGCTGCTTTACTGCTGCTTTAGTTTCTACAGCCGTTTCCATGACAATGCACGTCCATGAACGTCGGGGTAGAGCCCGGGGTGGAGTATGAAGGGAGGGGTGGTATTCATTTACACTTCAAATATCAACAACCTCTCTACTCGTTTTCTCCCACATCGCTAACTACACCTTTAAAGAGTTTCCACATCACTAACATTTTAGCTGCTTACTGCTTAATGCTAGTTCATAAAAAGTTAATTTTTCTATCATGTTTAAATGTCACTCACAGATGCACATTTATAACCTGAAACCATTTCAACACAAGTGATTAAACAAATGCAGATAAACACAGAGTGTTGTGTTCTGCAGCCAGTTCACAGAACATGCACATATACAGAGAAATATATGCTTCATGGGAGCCATTAGCTATATACAGCAATATTTGTCCTACCACTGTGTCCTTTTCCCCAAATCCTGCATTTCACTTGCATCGCCACACTCTCTCAAATCTCTGTGCGTGCGTGCGTGCGTGCGTGCGTGCGTGTGTGTGTGTGTGTGTGTGTGTGTGTGTGAGTGTGTGTGTGGGGGTGTGTGTGTGTGTGTGTGTGTGTGTGTGTGTGTGTGGGCGGGTGCACGTGTGGGTGTTATTGACAGTCAGCAGCAGGGGGTGTGTGCTGTGTTGTGAGACACTGACAAGCTGTATTTCATGGAGCAGATGAAGCATTTTGAAGTTCCTTAAATCCCTTTAAGGGTCCAGCCAGGGACTTAGCTTCTGATGCTTCCGCTTCTGCTGCTGCTGCTTAAGTCTCTAGCTGGGAAAAACTGGGGTCTAGAAGATGCCGCCCCTATTACTCTGTGTGTTTTTGGGAGGGGTGTGTGTGCATGTATTGTCTTCACGGTTTCTGCAGGTTTCAACAAGTCAAATTCAAGACTTTTAACACAATTTTTAGAACATTATGAATGTAACTACAAAAATGTGTACAGTATGTTAAATGTTCATCTCTACTCAGTAAAGAATGAACCAGTGATGCTAACCAGGTAAGAGCTAGGTAATGGTAATGTGGTAACTTGTGTGAACTGACAAACATTAATGCTAGGAGCTAATGAAGCTCATGTGAAATCTGATAGATTTCTATTAAGCATTACTTTGTTGTTTTAAAGTAAGCCCAATTAAAAAATGGACCCAAACCATATATATTGATAGGACACTTTTTCCTGCTGAATAAATGTTAGCTTACCTCATTAGGCTCAGGCAACAGAAACAGTGATTTAGCTAAAAACACAACACTGAACCAAAATATCTCAAATCTGAGCAACAGTTTTGTCAGTACTGACGGTTCCTCCAATCTCTGTCCAGTCCAGGGACTTCTATTGCTGAAATTCTATATTTATTTATTTTAAATATAGAATTTTATTTTTAGGGGTGTCATATTATCGCGTTAATTGCGATTAATTAATTACAGTCATGGTTAACGCGTTATGCTTTTTAATCGCGTTAATCTATTTTTTAATCTCTAACTTTACTGTTCTTGTATCGGTAAAAAGCTGAACGTGATTCGGACAAAAATCGATTCAGCTCTAGCGTATCAATACATCTCATAAGGACGCGTATATGTTTAACATTAGGCATCAATGAAGTGCCGTTTCCCTCCGTCTTCTCTCTCCTCCTGCCTCTGCCTGCACCGCTCTCGCTGAACGCGTGCTGCGGCGTCACGCAAAACAAGCGCTCCTCCTCTCTCCCGTGTCTCGTCTTCATCTGCTCAGAACAGACCGCGCTGAAAACAGCGACGGAAACATTGTACCGCGTCGCACCACCAAACTTTCAGAACGCGCAGGTGTAGAAC
>JAJHUR010098540.1:1226-26886 GCA_027495735.1 Lutjanus campechanus | reverse complement strand
GATACTAAATAAGTGGTACACTCTTAGAAATAAGGGCTCCAAACGGGTTCTTCTGGAAGCTTCTACTAAGAACCATTTCCTTGTGAAGAGCCCTTTTTAAAAGAAAGACTACAGGTTCTATTACTTACCCTTTTCATAAAAAGAACCCTTTGTGGAAGAAAGAGTTCTTCAAGGATTGTTGACATCCTTGATCAAAAGTTCTTCATACATAATATAAGAGGGTTCTCAGTAGAGCCCCATGAGTGGGTTCTAGATTGAAAACCTTGGAATATATATTAAAAAAATTTATTGGTAGAAGCCACTGTGCGTTCGAGATAAAATTCCTTGGAATCTCAAATGTTTTTTGGTAGAATCCTCTTGGTGGGTTCTAGATAAAACCATTGGAATGTAAAAAGGTTCTTAGTAGAATCCCCTGAGTTCTAGATAAAACCCTTGAAATAAAAAAAAAGTTGTCTGTAGAATCGTCGTTGGTGGGCTCTAGATAAAACCCTTGGAATATGAAAAGGTTTCCGGCAGAACCCCCTGACTGGGTTTGAGATAAAACTCTTGGAATCTAAAGGGTTCTTGGTAGAACCCCTGGGTGGGTTCTAGATAAAATCCTTGGAATATTAAAAGGTTCTTGGTATAAACTTCAGAGGATGTTCTGGATAAAAGCCTTGGAATATAAAAATGTTCCCAATAGAATCCCTTTGCTGTGTTCTAGTGGGACATTTATAAAAGGTTCTGCCAGGAACCAAAAAGGGTTCTCCTATGGGGACACTGCATAGTATACCTTTATGAAAGACAAAAATCAAGGTTTCAAGGTAATTTATTTATCATTATACAACACAGGGTTGCACAATTAAATTCAAGTTGTTTAAAAAAAAAAAAATAGCACAAAACAATATATACAGTTATTTTCTGTATTTTCTGCCGTTTGACTGAAGTGATTTTATTGATCATTCAGGCATTTATTTTATTGGTTTGTTGTCACCTGGACTGGAGTTTTAGACTTTGTCATGTCATCCTATACATTTTGCAGTTGTTCGTGATTTACTGTTCTCCTTCTCATAATGTCAAATAAACTATATATTTATTTTATAACTACTGTCCTATGATAGGATGAAACTATAGTATTATCTATAATATTCTTGCATTTCAACACGTATTTGTAGACCCCATTTTTCAGAATTACTGTTGTACTGTTGTACACTGTTGTTGTCTATTGCTGTACACATACTTTTACATATTTATTAGTTTCTATCTTCTTTACATACATATGTTGTTGTTATTGTAGCATAATGCTCAAATTTGTACATACTCATTATTTATATTTTGTATTTTATTTTGTTAGTTCCATGATTATATATAGTTCTACTCCTCCCAGTGAAGCGCAATAAAGTATTTCTGATTCTGATGGTAATATACTATAAACAGGAGATATGGCGTCCCCTGGTGGTGATGTGTCGTGCCTGCAGGGATTTTCCGCCACGGTAAAGTAGACGTGGCAGTGACGTCAATGCCGGAAATGACCCGGATCGGAACTTTAACTCCTGGGTTGACTAGTTTTCGCCAGAAACATCGACGGCTCTCGAAATATGAAGTAATATCGACTCAAGTAAGTTGGAACTGGTCACTTTTGGTCTTTTAAATAAGGTTAAACTTCACACGGCTAGTTTAGGTCGAATTTTACCAACGTAGAGCGGGAGAGACCGCACTTAAAGCCCGGTTAGCTTTCTGTAGCTAACAGCTATCGTTAGCCTGTGGTTAGCCGGTCAGGCCGTGATCAGCTGTGCGTCGTGATGGGCGGCCTGTACACACACACAGAGCTGGTCCAGACTTGAGATTATCATCGTTACCTAATTATCATTAGGTGTATATTTAGCTCGCCTGTGTCTGTTTTTGTCAGTTGTTGTTAGATGTGCTCTTTATTGTCTGCTTGTCGTGGCTTACTCGGTCTTTTAGTCGTGAGAACCGTGCTGTTGGCTAACGGTACCGGCTGTTTTTTCACTAAGACCTATCTCACCAGGACTGGGCAGTATATCAAAATTATGACGATATCATAATAAAATATTGAGTATATTCTTAGATTTTGGTTGTCGTGGTATGGCTTAAGTGTTGTCTTTTGCTGGTTTTGAAGACGGTGTTACAGTAAAGGTATGCAATTTTCTGTTTCTGTTTGCCTTCACTCACTTAAACATTGTGGACACAGTGCTGATGATTATTTATCAAATATCTCGTTAATATTTTGTGAAAACACCAGTGCTCATATCGCCCAGCCCCAACTGCTTTATAGATTGATGGGTTGTTTCATCTCCAGCCATGCATCATATTCTGTAAGATCATCATATGTTTGTACTATTTGAGAATTTATGGCATGTTAATTTAGAGAATTTTGAGATATATATTCTATATCGCGGAATGGCTTAAAACTATCGAGATATTATTTATAAGTCGTATCACCCAGCCCTGATCGATTGTGTTTTATCAGTTGTCAAGTTGTCAGCTAGAGTTATTACACGTCTGTATGTTAGACGTAGGTTTTTCATTTATTTTGTTTTGTTTCTAATTAAGTTTAGTTTCACTTTGTTTCCAGCGCGGGCTTCTCCTTTAAGTTTAGTTTTTACTGTTTAAAATATTTTCTTTCAATTTAGTTTTTTATTTCGCTCTGTGTTGTTTAATCATAATAACGGGGGTATTTGTCGGGGGCAAGATTTAAGAATTGAACACCTATTATAACACCATCACAACACTTTGTGAAGGCTCACAGTCATGTACTGTAGATATCCCAGGCTCAATAAACATATGCACCAATGCCTCATCATGCTTGTTGTGTTGACAAATTTGATCAAATTGATGAAGACTAAAACTAAAGACATTTTCCTTTATTTTGGTTAGTTTTGTAAGTATTTGTTTCAGTTAATTTTTGTTTATGTATTCCTAAATGTTGTAATTTTTAATTTAAGTTAACTTAAATGTTTTTCACACCTAGTTTTAGTGTTTAGTTTACTTTTGGTTAGCTATAATATCCTTTCTGTTAGCCTGTCTGACTGAACATTGTTTTGACTCATCTTTTTTCCAGACATGTGTGTACATTTGCCCAAGAAGGATACTCCACCTTGGATGTGAGTTTGTCCACACACCGGGAGGTCTTCCTATTTATCCATCACATAGCAGAAGAGTAGGACACTCGGTCCTCAAGTGGTTTCTGGTCTACTGTGGTCTGGGGACCCTTTAACCGGCGGCAGGATGACGTGCCGCGATCGGACCCTCGAGTTCCAGTCAGCCTGTAAATCTCTCCAGGGCAGACCGGTATGTTGGCACAACTGGACACTCAACATCACAGCACAATAAAATTTATGGGATCTCTTGATGTCAAATTAGGCGTTTGCTCCAACCTTATAACATGTAAATTACAAGTACAATAATAATGATGTTACTGCGTTTTTTTTTCTAGTGCTGATAAATTTTGTTTTGGTTACTTTTGGTTTTGGTTCCCTTTTTGAAGTATCAGGGTCATTTATTATACAACACAGAGCTGCATAACAAAATGGAAGTTATAGTCCTTTAATGCTACAGACATAGACATATAATTAATACAAACTGCAAGCTAGAATAAAATATAAACTAAAACAGTATATACTATTTATATACATATACAACCACAAAATAATTTTGCAGTGCAATTTTTGAATTTGCATCTGGGGAAATGTAAATAGTAGTAACAAAAAAGTGATGATAATAACATTACAGAGTGATCTGGGAAACATGACTGTGTTTGAGGACCAAGCATCATTAATATGAACTCCTCTCCCGGGGTCTAGTTTTGTTTCCACGGAGGGTTGCAATAATTTGATCATATTTGTGCTATCTGTTGTGGCAAAAACATCTAACAAACCCTTGGTCAAGTTGAGCACAAATTTGTGTTTTTGTTGTGTTCTTTCAGTGGATGAATCTTTAAAGTAATTGTAAATTGCTGTCAGTCAACTGTTCCAATCCATTCGTGGTGATTAGTTATCCCAAACATATTGATCGGTGTAAATGATGACTGATTATAAAACAACCATAAAACAATTGCTATAAGTCAAGGAAAGTTTATTTATATACCACCATTCATGCACAATGCAGCTCAGAGTGCATTTAATACCAACACAGAAAGACCAAAGGTATGTTTGAGGGCATATTGAAACACTTTCATGGCAACATCATGTAGTTTGTCTAGAAGAGACCACTGACAAGTTTATTTTTTCACTATAAATGTTCCATATTGTGGTTGTAGTTCTTTAAAAGATAGTTAAAATATTTGTGTGTGCTTAAAGGGCCACTTTATCCTTACCAGATTAATTTTAAACTCTCAAATATCGCTACTGGTAACAGCCTCAACAATCCAGTATTCAGTGTTCATAGTGATACACTTTTTTTTTTTAACTTCCCTGGCAGAATGGAGTCCAGCCCAGTAAACCAGCTCTCAGCGCCCTCAGGCAGCGCAGTGACTTCACAGTTATGGCAAAGTAAGTTCCTCACAGTCTGTTTTCCTAGCTCAGAAATATTTGCTGAATGTACTTTTCTGTTGATTTTGGGTGTTGCATTATTTGTATTCCCACATTATTATCAGCCTCAACCATATTGCATGTGAAGTACTTCTTTGCACTTGTATAGCATCCTGAAATAGAAATCATGCTTATTGTCTGAGCACAAGTTAAATTAGAAGATCGATACAGGTTTTTAGTGGAGGGATTTCTCTGGGGCATGTTGGCGTAGCACTGCTAAAAGATTGTAAGTAGGGAGAGACATACCACAGAGATAAAAGTGATATAATCTAATTCCTGGTTAGAACACAAACAAGCACATGTTCCCATGTTCGAGTTCTCCTTTAGTATGTGTATGACAAAGAAAGCTAAATGGTTGTCTGTTTGTTTCCTTGTAGGAGAATTGGAAAAGACTTGAGCAATACATTTGCCAAACTGGAAAAACTCACAATTTGTAAGTGTTCCTTTAAACTTATTTTAATATCATAAAATGTTCTAAAATATTATTTTTGTGTCATAAAGTTGAAAGTGTTTATTCTACATGCTGTTGTTTTGATGTTTTAGTGGCAAAGAGAAAGTCTCTATTTGATGACAAGGCAGTGGAGATCGAGGAGCTCACGTACATCATTAAACAAGTGAGTTAAATTAACATCACATGAAATGCGGTTTTGCAAGTAATATGGTGCATTACAAGTATACCAGCTCTCTGTAATCCCATATGTGTTTATGTATATATTAAAATCCTGTGTTTGTTTTCAGGACATCAACAGTCTAAACAAACAGATAGCACAGCTGCAGGACTTGGTGAGGTCCCGCGGAGCTCCAGGTGGCCGACATATCCAAACTCACTCTAACACTATAGTGGTGTCATTACAGGTATCTACAATAAGGTCTAATTTGTTCTATATTGTGTCTGAGTCCAAGTGCACTGAACTATTTAAATTGTGGGAAATTTTGCTTTTATGGTCAGTGTTTTGTTTTCTTTTTTGTTTTTTGTTTTTTTTACGGATTTAAGCAGAAATTTTGAAATTAGTTTGAAAAGCAACAAAGTTAAACAATTTCAATTTGAAAATTCTTTTAGGAAAGCATGTAATTTGAAAAAGAAAACAATCAAATCAATCAAATATTTTTTATGGAAATGGTGGATACCCTGGGCCAGGCTTTTTTTTTTTTTTGAGAATTAAGTTGAAATGTCGATTTTGAATACAGTTTTCCTCTATTCTTGACATTTTAGTGAAACAAAATAGTGAAAAAATCTTCCTCCTCTGTTCTTTTATGTTCTCTAATGCTCCTTTGTAAAATAATTTTATATCTTGTATATAATGGCACCAGAAAACATTTGTAGCATTCTTGTTCACAAATGGGTGCTCTGTATCAAATGTACAAAGCTGAATTAAGCTGCACACTGTTTAACTTGGCTGTATCTTTTGTTGTCCACAGTCCAAACTGGCTTCAATGTCCAATGACTTCAAATCAGTCCTTGAAGTCAGAACAGAGGTGAGAAACATTTACTTTATGATTTAAAGGAATAAAACACTGAAAACTAAAGTTTTGTAAATGGGTCATAGGTTTCTTTGCAGTCTTGTTTACCTCCTCCATTATTTGTCTCTTTTCCTGCAGAACCTGAAGCAGCAGCGCAGCAGGAGAGAGCAGTTCTCCCAGCCTCCTGTCTCTTCTTCTCCTCTGATGGCCAACAACTTCAGTAAGTCCATCTACATCTTAGCTTCAGGTTTACACTTACTTTGATTTTATATAAGGGTCTCGCGTTAAAGTAATGGCACAAACAGATAAACACAGCATGCTGTTCTTGCTTCAAAAGGGTGTGTTCACTCTATTTTTGACAATTTTTTGACATATTTTGTGTAAAAAAAAAAAAACATCAATTGGGATGAGTCATAACCTAAAAATAATCTCCTGCAGCACAGACAAGTTTATAAGATAACTAAGTTTCTATCATATCATTTTGGTCTCATTCTGCAGCACAGACTCTACACCTTACACATTATATCCTCCTCATCCCAACTTTAGAAGCCAATTGTTACATTAAACAAACACAAAACTTGTGCTGGCAGTTTTAAAAAGTGTAATAGAGTGAACACACCTTTGTTGTTTCCTTTTTTGTCTTTAAGGCAATATTCGACATGTCTGGCTCCTGCCGAGTTCACCATTTTGCTAAACAAATAGCTGAACGTTTTGCTAAACAGGCTTCTTACCAGAGACCCTCTAATTAGGGAGCTCAGATGGTTCCTGTGCAGACGCATTTACACTGCCAGTCAAATGTTAATGAACAGCTTATATTCTAGCCCTTTTGACTAAATCTCAGACATTGTGCTCATTGTGTTTATTTTACTTTAAAATATAGGAAACACATTGGAATATAAATTAAAAATGTGTTTTTATGTAATTGAAAATAAAACCAACTAATTGAAAATCAGTTTAATTATTATCACTGTAATTAGGCTGCTGTAGCAGACCTGTCCAGACGGACTGCCTTAAATAATATACTATTATTATCAAAATGTTTGCCAGAAACAGGTACTTGTGTGCCAATTAGAAAGAAAAGATGCACGTAAAATTTAATTCCTTTTTTTTATCAGTAAAGAAACAAAAGTTCTGTTGTTTTAAAAGTTCTTGTATGCCTATTAGTTTTTATTTCCTAATAGGCTAATTTACAGTGGGCAATTTGTTTGGAATTTAGGCACAAATGCCATGTATGTACAGAAACATTTGGACTGGCAGTGTACTTTTAAATCAGCTGTTGTAATAGGGAACTGCTCGAAATCCTTGTGAATATGATATATAACATTATAACTGTATTTGGTCATCTATAATGCAAAAATTAAAAAATATTTTAGGGAGCCGCAAAAAAGGGGCCCAGGAGCCGCATGCAGCTCGCGAGCCGCGCTATGACTACCAGGGCAATACAACCTCAAATTTAAAAGGTATTTCCCTGGAACGTTTGACTCTCCCAGCGGGTATGACTAGCTACTGTATGTGCCCGCTGTTCTTTATGCTATTCCCCTCTACCATTGAGGATTCCTGTCTGATCTCATTGAACATGTGTGTGTGTTTTGCTTCTTGTCTCCCTTCAGAGAGCTCGGTCCTGATGCAGGATGAGTCCAGGAGTCTGGGGGATGTAGCCATCGATATGGACTCTCAGACCAATCCCCTCCAGCTCCAGCTTATTGATGAGCAGGTAGACTGTCAGTGTATATTTATCATAGTCTAGGGTAATATTAGTTACCCACTATAAGCAGGAAATGTTTCCACCAGAAACTTAATAGAAATACTCACAACTAAAACCTTTGCTGAAAAATGACCAAATAGGTTAACAGTGCGTTTGTGGGTTTTAACGTGGTCTTTTTTAAATCATACTGACTGTGCCATTACAGGATTCATACATCCAGAGCCGTGCAGACACCATGCAGAATATTGAGAGCACCATCGTGGAGCTGGGCTCTATATTCCAGCAGCTGGCTCACATGGTCAAAGAGCAAGAGGAAACCATCCAGAGGTAAGACGGAGCTAGAAATAAACGGAGGGTTGAGGAAAGGGAGATCTCTCAGAAATTAAGAAAATGATGAGAAGCTACTTAGGAATATTTTGATATTTTGGAAAATACGCTAGTTTGCTTGCTCACTGAGAGTTAGAGAAAATTGTCTAGTGTTGTAAATAAGAAGCTCTAGCCGGGTTAGATCAACACAAAGACTGGAAACAGCTAACCTGTCTCTGTCAGAGGCTAAAAAATCCACGTGCCATGATCTCTAAAAGTCACTAATTAATCTATTTGGTACCACTTAACTGAAAGACTATATTTATAAATGATTTATAAATGGTTAATAATCATGTTAAGTTGGGTGTAAACACTATAAATCATTAATAAGCTATTTTGAACAAGTTATAACACAATTTTCATACATCATTGTGGGCTTACTATTTGGCAGGACCACTGAACTGCTTATATAACCTGTAAATGGAGCGTTATTGTAAAATGTGAATCACATCACCATTTCTTGATCACAAAGACTGGGTGATCAGTACACCAAGTAAAGGAATATAAATCAACTCTGCCACACTTGGAGAAGATATCAAGCGTCTGGTAATTTGTTACGTTAATGTGATGTGCCAAATCAAAGTTGTTATTAAAACATGCTGACGGTGGTTAAATGCTGGTCACTTATTTACAAATACATGATGAAGCTGACAGATCTCATTGCTTACTCAGCTTACTTTGTCTTCTTCATCAGCAACATTTATACCTCAGGCTTACCAGTATAGATAAATGTGGGATCACTATTTGGCAAGCAACAGGTCACAGGTGCCCTTTTTATCTAATGTGTTGTAACAACTTAATGATTTGAAGTGTTTACAGCTTAATAACTATTGCATGCGGAAATGTATTTACTGAGTAGAGCTAAAAAAAAAAAGACAAGAAAAAATGGCAGAAAACGTTTTCAGCTTCTCAAATATGGAGATTCACTGCTTTTCTCTGTTTCATATCATATTAAATTGAATATCTTTGAGTATCACACTGACAAAATGAGACATTCAAAGACATCAACTTAGACTTTAAATAACAAGATATTTATTTTACTATTTTATGACATTTTAATGAATAAATGAATAATCAAGAAAATAAATGGCAGACTAATCAGGAATGAAAATAGTCAGGAGTTGCAGCCCTATTTGTGAGCTTTGTGAGCAGATGCTGGTAGTCTGGTTTTGTTCCGTTTGGACTGAACCAGGCTAGCTGTTTCCTGCTCTTACCAGTCTTTAGAGAGTGGTGTTGATCTTCTTTTGTATCTCTCAGCAAGCAAGCAAACTTGCGTATTTTCCAGGATGTCAAACTATTCCTTGAAAGAAACAAGGAAATTAGGAAACTGGGAGTAAAGAAGAAAAATTGAAGTCCAAACGAGGACTGCTAGAATTTAGATATTGACTATTTTAAATTATTTTATGCAGAATTCAGGTGTTTGTGATCATTCACATGAACATCGTATACAAACTAAATTATGGAACATATAACTTAGCATTTATCCCCTGAAGTGACCGATTTGAAAGTAAATTGATCACATGCAACTTTTGTTGCTTTTTGTGCTTCTCTCGCAGGATCGATGCAAACGTGGAGGACACCCAGCTGAACGTGGAGGCCGCCCACACAGAGATCCTCAAATACTTCCAGTCAGTCTCCTCCAACCGCTGGCTGATGATCAAGATCTTTCTTGTCCTCATCATCTTCTTCATCATCTTCGTCGTCTTCTTTGCTTAAAGAAAAGAGGAACGACTGAGTGGAGGGGAAAAGCACAGCGAGCGAGGAGAAGTAAAACTAAAGCTGGACTGAGACGACGCGTCCAGACAACACATTTGAAGGACAGACTTCTCTGTCGAAGTGAAAGTTTGATGGAGGCTTGGGAGACTTTTTTTCCATTAACACAGACTTCTCGGTTATTCCCGAGCCACAGACTCTTGATCTTAATTCGACAATTCAGTGAAGAATGAAGATGTCGAACTCTGTCAAAATGAAAGAATAAATTATCTAAAATCCCCACTTTGTATAGAGAGAGAGCAAAAAAAATGCTCTGTATTGTACTTTGACCAATTATTCATAAACATTTAATCAAAATGGCTATAATTTAATGGTTTGATTCTGCAAACTGTCTTTTTAATTTTTTTTTCTCATTGACCCCCTTTCTCACATCATCCATTACTGTATTACTGTATATTATTTCAAGGCCAAACAACAGAACTGGAGTTTATCGTTGGATAATTTTTCTTTAGTTTACTTACTTTTTATTGAAGAGCATGACTGTGTCACTTGTTTATCAACAATTCTCCACCATTTAGTAATGATGTGAAATATTTTTTTATTCACTTATATTCTGTTTTGCTTTCAAAGTTTATTTGCCAAATGGGTACTCTTATAGAACTGTGACACAATACGAAGACACTCGCTGTGGTCCAGCATTTTGTGTCCCGAAGGCAGAAGAGGACAGCTCGCTGAAGGGAACTTTGCTGGCATAATTCAGGCACGAGCTGAACAAAATGTTGATGATAAGCTATGTAAGAACGCTGTTTTATATCAGACTGTTTGGTTGCCAGCCATTTGGCAGGTTGAATGGTTGAAAAAGTGTTGTACAGTCAGTGCTGCAGAGAGACTTGAGCATAGAAGTATCTGAACAGGATCCAGGTTTGACATCAGTGCTTATGAAGGGGTTAGGCTGGTCGTGAAGGCCCACTAATGACTCAATCAGCCGTATTCCCTGAAGTGTCTTGTTGGATGTCACCGTTGTAGTTGCTTTCCCTCCTTATCTCTCTTTAATATACCAGATGTTATTTAAATGACCACAGCTTTTTAAGAAGAAAGAAAACATTCTTCCTATTTTTTCTCCTGTCTGTTTTTTTTTAGCCAAATGCCTTGACTTCAATGTATAAAGTGCAAATAGTGATAATGATGTATTGATAAGAAAGTGCATATTAATAAAACAATAATGGGGTGCTGGCATCCACGACTGAGATTTTCTTGGGATAAGAGGATTAGGCAGCAGTGATATAATTAGCCATGCTGGGCTGGGAGGCTGAAGCAATTCAACAGAGGTGTGCTAAGCCAGTGCAGTTTTGTGATTATATTCAATACATTTACACCACAAAGATGCGTGGCATATATTTATTCATCACAGCACCGGCTCCAGGTGGATTTACATATAAAAATTTTGCATTTACAACTACAGTGAAGTGATAGAGGTCCGTGTATCTTTTATTTCTTTTGTATAAAAGCTTAAAGGCTGCTAGACTTAAAAAATGTACACTTAACAGATGTCAACAGGCCAGAAGTCACATTTAGTCTCAGATGTTACACAGCTGCACCTACATTTAAACAAAAAAACAGGCATCTTTGTAAAAAACAAAACAAAAAAAACAACAGCTATGTTTTACCAATATATAAGTGTGTGAACATTGTATTCATTTCCCCAAATTGAAAGCATTTGCTTGATGGATGCACTATGAGAACACCTGCCAACTGAGCAGCTGATCTTGAGCTAAACTGTGAATGAACTGCTGAATATACAGATGAATGGCCTGAGCTGAACCATGCAGCAGATTGACCTGTCTGTTGCATAGCATGTTTTTAAAGAGACGTGACACGTGTGTGTGATTCGTCAAGAGCTGTTGTTCAGACAGTCCTTGCTTGAGTTTGTTTTTAAGGATTTCTGAAGCATGTGAGGGTTAGCAGTGTAAAGCAAAATTTTACTCAACAAAATCCCATGCTGCAGGGCTCTGTGGATGGTGTTGGTTGGCCTTGGTCCAGACTAAAATTGCTCAGCAGCTATTGGATGGATTGCCATGAAATTTTATACAGACCTTCATGGTCCCCAGATATACCATTTCCTGGCTGAAATGTCTTGATACATGTTTGTTGAATTTCCATGAAATTTGGACATCATGTTCCTCTTTCATCTAGAACCATCATTGGGTAGAATATTTAATGCTAATACTTTGATTTATGGCTAAATACCTCCAAAACTACAGATATTCCCACCAGCCCCGGCTGTACCTTGTGGTTAGTGCTAATTAGCAAATGTTAGCACACAAACACATAAAACTAAGATGGCAAACATGGTGAACACTAAGCCTGCTAAGCACCAGCATGTTAGCATACTGACATTAGCATCTAGCTCAAAGCACCACAGTATCTCACAGAGCCACTAGCATGGCTGTAGACTCTTAAGCCTTGTTTCCACCCATCATACCCAAAACTTTTAGTTTAGGTTAAGTATTAATTGTACGCATGAACTGTTTTTACATGTAATTTTTGCACACAACTGTACAACAACAGTGGCGTCATATTAAGCAACAGACAGGCATCGTTTTTTATGCAACATTGCTACAGCAGTAAGCAATTTCCAACTGATGGCATAAATGCTCAACAAGGCCTGGACTTGGTCGTTGGTCCATCTTATGCTGTCTTCTGTGGCTCCATGTTGATGTGTTGAAGAAAAGTGAACAAAAACAAAAACTGGTTTGTGGCTGCAGATTATTAAAACGCTCCGAAGGTTCCTTGTCCCTCTGTAAAGTTCTTGTGGTGGAAACGCAGCTCAAGTTTTTACCCATCAGCACAATAAAATGCTAACCGCATGTTTCAGAATCTTAAAACCAAACTGATAATGCTTTGGGGATGGACTAAAGACTTCCAAGTTTCATTTGTAATTAGACGGGTTTCCTGAAAGTCAAGAAATTGTTCTAAGCCCACCTTCTAAACTTTTTCTCTCCTTTTTTCAAATCTATTCTGTACCTTTTTTCACTGAATACTACTCTCCCTTTTTCCTCCTCCCTCCCATATTTACAAAATGACTCATCTTTATTTTGGATTCACTTTCCCTTGTGCTCTTACTCCTCATTTTCTCCCCCTACCAGAACTCCTCTTCTCTCTCACACCATTCTCTCTGCATTGTCTCTACCCTGACTCTCTCCCACTACTCTCTCACCCATGGGCACTCTGTTCCATAGGACTGATCTCTGGCATGCTCCTGCTCCTTCCCTTCCTCGCCCTGGCTTTGATGGCCTCCACCTCCCCTTCTCCATCATCATCCTCCTCCTCATCAGACCAATCCAACTGCTGCAGATTACCCCTGGAGCCTCTCATGCCACCACCCTTGAAGAATTGACCCGTGCGGAACTTGGTGCGGAAAGTATCGAAAGAGAGGCTTTTGCTGCGCTGCTGCTTCTCAATGATGGTGTCATGCACGTCTTCGTGGTTGTTCAAGTCGTCTACAAAGTCGTTTAGCACAGAGCGAAACAGTCGAGGAACTTCGTGGACCTCAGGCTCCATCTGTGACACCAACCTCCTGAACCTGCAGTGAGAGGAATAATTGATTACTAGGAACAACCTCAGCTAAAATAACACATTTACAAAAAAACATTACACTCAAGTCATATAGTTTACACATAGAAATAAAATAGAAACAAATCAGACCAAGCAGAAACATCCAGGCCTGAAAAGTGAAGCCAACCCTCATTTTTAAATGCCCAAAATTAACAGCAGAAATAAACATGTTTACAGTCTGGTACAAAAAATAGTTTTGGTCTCTGTAACTAATTTCCCCCTTCATAATCCCCCTTCATGGATGCTTTGAGTGACAGGTGGTTAGCCTCTAGGTGGACGCTTTATTTGGGTGACTCAGGTCGACTCACACTCCACCTCTTTACCCAATTTTGGATTATGCGGGAGTTAGCCGAGTCAGGCCCTAACAAGATGGCGATGGCCAGAGCCACCCTACTGTGAGCTTCAAAATGGCTCCTTGGGAATCTCTTGGTGACGCCACAGATGCTATTTATCGCTATTTATTTTACTGTCTATGGGTCAGACAAGCACATAAGCAGAGGCAGACAAATGTAGCCATAAGGGTGGAGGTGCCACCGACACCTAGTAGGCAAAGCCGTCTTTTAAATTGGTCCAGAAACTCTTGGTACACCACTGGTGGTAATAAAAATGCTGGAATGTGGATCATATGAAGGTATCAAGAATAATTTGTTCTCATTTTACAGCTCAGGGTTGCACAAGACCTTTGTCACAGCAGCCATATTGATTTGAAATAGTAGGGTAGAAACAGGTGTTACCAATGATATTAATTAAAGTCCCATTATATTTAGTGCAGCAGAGACTTTCCAATGAGCCAACATGCACAATAGCAGCTTCCAGACTCTGTTTGACCTGAATGGAATAGAACTTTAATTAGTATATTTGGTAACACCCGTGTTTACACTATTTCATGTCAAAATGGCTGCTATGAAAAAATTCTATTGAATGTGAGTTTTAGCCCCTCATGCTATATATATATGTCACTATAAAGTTCCATGTCATCTATTTATAGTGATGTGGATTCTTTTGTATCTTTTTCCAGACAGCAGCAGGGTGAACAGGCTGTGGCTGGGCTTTGAATTATTAAAAAAACAATAGATTTTCTGTTGATCAACTGTGCTTCCACTGCAGAAACTTTCCCCAAGGACTAGGAACCTTTGGAGGAGCTCAGTGCGTTTCCACGGCAAGAATCAGGGTCTAAATTAAATCCTAGGAACATTATTTTACCCTTTAAAAAGTTCCTGCTGGGGGGTAGGACTTTAGGGATGTGGCTTGCAGCACTGAACATTTTCGATTAGTCGAGTGCTCACAGGATTTTATTTCAGCCACCATTTTTATTAATCTGCGCTGCACACCAGTTTGTTTTTTAATTTATTGTTCTTCAACACATGACCATGGAGTTGTGGAGGAACGCATACGACAAATGGACCAATGACAAAGTCCAGGCCTTGTGTTTGTTTGATCACACGCAAAAATGACAAGTAAAAACAGCTGTCACTTTTTCACGGTCAGCAGATTAATTTGCCTAATCCTGACGGGTCTTTAGACGACAGTGGAAATACAGACAGCAACGGGCTGAAGGAAATTTTTAGTTGTTTAAAAAGTAGATGATTTGGACTGAAAGTTCCAGGTACTTTTGATGGAAACAGCTTGATTGATTCACTGACTATTAGCTTAATTCTCTTAGCTTAAACTCTGGCTTCTGTAATGCAAAAGTAGGACAGAACAGTTGTTGAAGCACCGTTTAGGATCTCTGGTTGGGTTTTGATGGAAACTGAATAGGTTGAATGAGCATTTTGTCCTGCACGTAGTCTTATAGAGTAAGAATGGGGATCTGAGACTACCAGCTTACTTTCTAGGTTATAGTTAAGGGTGTTAAAGGGATTAGACTGAAATCCTGCAGCTCTCTCTTCTTCTGTTTCTTCTTCATATTGTATGTATGTATTTCATGCTCTTAGTCTCTCACCGGTTTTGTCCATTTCAACCTTCCTATCTCTCTCTTTAAGTCTTAAATGTTATCGCTGGTTCACTAGCTCTCATTTCTCTGTATCTTTCTGCTTGTAACTGACTCTACATCTCACTCTCTGTTTCAGTCTGGCTCATACTTTCTCAGTTTCAATTTCAGTGACAGTTACACGTCTCTCTTTGTATCTACAGTATGTGTATCTATCTTTCTTCCTTGCCGTCCTTCTCACCTGACGATCAAAGGGCCACACTGTGCAGGAGGGATCTTGGCACAGAGGTCCTGCAGTTCTAGCAGGTCGTTGGGTGTCAGCTCGTAGGGCTGTGGGGTAGGGGTGTTGGCCAGCCAGCTGTAGTCGGCTGTGGAGGAGGAGCTGCGACGGCGACGACGACCCTCTGTTGCTCTCTCCAAACGGATGCGTTCGGTACGCTTCACCATAGCCCCCAACTCCAGCATCAGAGTGTTGGTCACCAGCTCCTCAGTGCTGCGTTGGCCCGGCACTTTGGGCTCGAGGGAGAAAACAGCAGACCAAGGAAACATCTGGGAAAGAAGGACAGAATTGGCAGAGAGTTATGTTATAGTTTAAGGAGGTAAAAGAAAAACAACTGGATGTGGCATTCACCATACCTAATTTTAAACAAGTTCATATTTGGGGTTGTAGTGTTTTTGAATCATAGGTCTACTAGAGAAATAAAGCAAAAGGTCACAGAAACCTCAGGAGTCTGCCTGCATAAAATTTACATTTTGGATGCATATTATACCAGCTGTAGGGTCTAATCATATCTAATGTTTAGATAATTTAAGCTTCCATACTCTAAAATATTGTATAGCCTTTAGGCTAATCTAACATGCAAACCATGTTTGTAAACCTTAAGCTGTTATCACTTACCATATTTTTTTTGCTCTAAAAACTATCATAGAGGTTAAATTATTGTCTTACCTTCATTAAACTGGATATACAAAACTGTAGTGTATTCTTTTCTGGCAGAGATCCACCTGTTGTCTGTTAAAGCTCCTGTTAGCAGCCAGGTGAACAGCAGCAGGCCTCCATGGGCACTGAAAAATAATAAAACTCCTGTGACTCCAGCTGGAGGCACACAGCTACCTGACTGCCTTGCTACCTGTGACGGTCCTGGGCAGACAGTGCGTGTACTTTTGTTTGAAGAGCCCGTGGAGTGAGGTGTGAGTTTGGGATTGAGAATAAATGTAATCCTGTATTAATAAAGAGCGAGTGACGAGATGAGCTTACCTCACATGACCGTGCACCTGGTAGAGGAGTGTGTGGTTGTGTGTGTGTGACTGACTTGACTGTGAATAATTCAGAGGGGTGTACTGTATACACAAACCATATACTTCTACAGATGAGATGATTGTACAGGATAACTGCACACATTATAATACACACAAGGTGTACAGCATTATACCAAGAAAATATATATATATATATATATATATATATATATATATATATATATATACATACATACATACATACATATACATATTTTATACATATATGTATTGATAAGGCAGCAGCATGTTTTCACAGTGTACGTAGATAAAATTACATAGGATGATTACATAGTATAAATAGAAATATATACTGTATATGCAGAGGATAATTGCAGATTAAAGATGTAAAGGATTTACTGTATGTATATATAAAATATGTAAGGATACAGTATACTGTTTATAGAGAGTGATACACATAGAGTGAATAATGTGTGTAGTAGTATAAACTGCTTTTTATATTTATTTATATGTAGCAATATAATATGTACGTTGTATAAATATTACTAAATGTGATGTACAGCCTGACTCTACACAGTATCAATGTAAATATATATTGCACTGGATTACATTACATATATATAAAGGGTGTAAAGATAGATATTTACATAAATGGATATAGTAAATGATTCAATACATAGATATATATAGTATAAGAAACAATGCAGGATCAGCTGTATGTGTATATAAAGTATATAGGATAAAGTATACTGTATATCGAGACTGATACACACACACATATAAAAGCATATAGTAGGCGATAAATGTAGTCAAAGGATATAAACATATACATATATTTAAAAGCTAATAGTATAGTATACGTGTGAATGAATGATGTGTATTTGTAATATATAATATGTATATATAGTAATATAATATGTATATGTATTAGTAGATGTGATATACAAAATGAGATAACAAAATAGAGCAAAGCTGTAAGTGGCGGGTGAAGTGACAAATAACAACAGTGATACATTATTATGTATTATTTTAATTTAATTTAACTTAAACCGCTTTTCTTTCAATTATGTTTCCCAATTTTATTTCCTTTTTATGCAGCAGTCAAAACTGTAAAGAAGGTTTCAGCTCATATACACATGCAGCCTACTCAGAGGTATTTTAAATCACTTCCACACCGTCTGACAGAGATGCTCCCCGTCAGTCATCAAATTTTAACCAGCGTACTTTCTGGTTTTAGTCTACTGTCATGATGCTCGGCACAGCCCTTTAAAATAACACAGTGAATGTCTGAAAATGGTCTCCTAGCTGTCCGACAATAATCCCTCAGGCACACCTGTAATTACCAGACTGTTATGGCCAAACATTGCACTAAGATTACATAACAGACAATTGTTGGTCCCTGTTGCCATAAAATATGTCAATCAGTATGGACAGCCTCTTTTTGAAGCCAGTCTACTACCTCAGCACACAATACTTTAAAACTTTATTCTTTCTCTCAACCTGGGATGTGATTTATTGAGCTTTAATGTACTCCTTTAAAAGCAGTTTTTCTTCACATTTTTCAGCTCTCAGATGTTCAGAGTCTGTCTCACTTGCTGGTATATTGTATGGAATTGTATGTATGTAAGGTAGCTGCAGGCTAGTTTCTGAGTTTCTGCACCACTCAGCACTGAGCCACCAAATCCCAGATTACATTCAAATCCAGAGCCTACCTGGAAGAATGAGTGATTGTAATGATTATTATAATCTAATTACAGTTGCCTACAGTGGATGCCATTGTAACTGAACAGGAATTGTTGTCTATTATACTGTAGGTGAGCGACCAGTGTTGATTGATTAATTTAATATATTTAAACAAGATTTTAACCTGCGTTACTATAATATACATAGTGATGTTTTTCCACATATATAAACATGAATGGTTGTATATTACTGTAAGTGAGCAACCAGGAGCAGACATTAATGAACCATTAATTTAATGTATTTGATTATTAAAAATGCAACACTTTAACAAAATTCTCTAATTTTCACATCATTGGTTACTGTAAAGTGAAGACATGCTTACTGTATGATATGTGTACAGTAATTTGCTGTATATTTACAATTGGCTCAATACAGTAAATTTTTGCTGTATTATTTTTACAACAGTCACATAATAATCTGCCTTTGCTGTTGGCATATTTTGCACTATTTAAAACACAAAAAAAACGGTTTATAATTTTGTTAAGGGTTAGTTTTGATGGTTACAGCGACACTCTCGCTGTGAAACTTTCTGTGGGTTGGATCTGCGTGAGTGAGTATGAGTGAGCTTCTCTTTCTCTTTCTGTCTGGATCTCCAGATGGAGACGTTTCTAAAAAAAACAAACATATGTTAACAGTTTGAGCTCCTCTCTCTCTCCTGGTCTCTGGCTCAGTGTCTTCACATATGGAGTCATAGGAGTAACATAAAAAGTATAAATATGTCAATAAGAAAAGAAATGTGGAAAAATCTAAATAGTTAGTTTGATCTAGTAAATATTTAAATGGTTTGAACTAATTAATTTCTCCAAAAGCTGGATGATTAACACACAGATTAAACTTTCACTGCATGTCTTTATTGGTATCAGTATATATTAGCCAAAGCATTTCATTTGATTTTTTTGGGAAAATGTTCGGGCTAAAGCTAAAGTATGTTTTATGATGAACTTTTGAACATTTGAAGAGTCAGAACAACTGTTTGTTTTTGTTGTCATATTGATGTCAATTCGATTTGGTACAGTCAGAACTTTGAAATATCAAATCATTGATCTTTGTTCTCTACATCTTGGCCCTTATTTCTCTCAGCTGTCTGTAAACTACAGGTTATACTGTATGTTGGGATGGATGATATGGATTTTTTCAGCTGATGCAATAATTACCTGCTTCACATGGGGCGCATGCTCTACCAACTGGTTAAATGTGTTTTTTCGTTGTCCCGTCAATACACTGATATATACTGAATTGACTTGTGCTGCATTGTCACCCTGATTATTTGTTGTAATTATTTGTCTGCTGTTGGTCTGATTGTTAATTTTTATGAAAAGTGGGTTTATGGCAGAGTATTCATGCATCTATGTGGGGGAATGACCTTAAAACCTCAAACAGTAAACTGTCTGGCACTATTAAGACATAAAAACAAAGATGAAATCTTCTGCTGACAACCAGTGCATCATAGTGATTTTGAAAAATGGTGAGCAGAGGTGGAAGTAATGAATGATAACTACTCAAACTAACATGATCTAAACATCTTTTCATAGACGAGGCCTCATTCAACAGTGTTTTCCCCACAATTTGAAATGTAGTTACCCAAATCCATCTTTTTAGACATGTTTTCTTATATTATTTCACTTTACTGACCTATATTTTCCTATTCTTTCAGCTGATGTTTGTCTGTGATCACTAACTTGGAGCCTATGGTCCAGTTCATTCATTTCTTTCTTTTTTTTTTTAAATAATAGGCTTGTATTTGTGTGGCATGTAATATTTATCATACACCATTACGTTATGTGCTATTACAGTGGATATTTACATTTATTTATTGCAACTTTACTCACTAAATTTAACTTTTAGACTGTATTGCACTCTAGGCTTAGATTTATGTATATTGCTTGACTTTTGAATTTTACTTGAAAAGTTATGAATTTTAGCTTCCCTTGTGTAATTTTATTTTCTGTTCTCAACCACCATTGATTTCATGTTTGGTTCTAACTCGTTGTGCTATTTGTCCTAATGCTGCTGAACATTTTCCCTCAGGGCAGTGGGGTCAATAAAAAGTTTCCCTTACTATACACTAACTTAGTTCTTGGTTTTTCATGTTATAGCCAATCAAAGTGAATTAAGTACTTCATGGACAAAAAGAAAATACACAAAGTGACAAAATGATCAAACATTCTGTTGTCCTTTATTCAGCAAAGACAGCCTAATGTAACAACAGTGCTGCAATAGTACTTATATTTGAGGTCATCAATTGTTGCTCATTTGGCATTCACAATGCAGCCTCAGGTATACCCTCAGGTATGTGTAATTTCTTCATGAAAATTTCATCTCTCATATTTCCTTTTTATTAAATTAAATTAATGTTTCCATTTAAAATTCCTAATGTATTTATTCAAATCAAATGTAATAATATATGATGATATTTAATTTAATTTAATAATACTAATCTAATATTTATTTATATATTTTTTATATAATTAATATTCTGTCTGTAACTATTGTCATTCTAACAAATGTTACCAGTCATAATTATCAAGGACAACACAATATAAATATATAATAGGCTGTAAATAATCAACATGATATTACATGATAATCTGTAAATCTGCATATTAATCTCTTTAGTTTGACAAAAGGTCCACTTTGTCCACTAGGCTTTTCAAAGGCTGCAGACAGACAACTCCACCAAACATAAACAACTAAGTGGACCTTAAGTTATTTTCTTTTAGAACCTGGGGCTTTTGGGCCTCAAGGGGCTGGAGTCCCAGAGTAACTGCCATCTCTGCAAAGCTGGAAGCTTAACTAAGTAATGCTAATGCACTGTTTTTTCTTTCCTACGGAAAGCAACATGAGCCTGCATTGTAAATACCTTTCTTCTGTCTTTATATGGAAGACTGTGACTGCCAAAAATAGTTAATAAAATCAATCAATACATAAATGACTCAATAAATAAATGAATATAGCATTAAATGCACCAAAAGATAATCTTAAAAATAAATGTAGGTATTAATTAATTCATAAATTGTGACCCAAAAAGATATTTCTGTTTTAATTTGCTTCTGTATTTATTTAACAGTTTCCTTTACTTTCCAACTTTTATTTCCAATTTTACTTATTAATTTATCATTAAAAATGCATTTATTTGTGTATTTACTTCTGTAAATACACAGGTATGGACCTTGAGTCTGGAATAAAGCATATCTATCTATCTGTATTATTTACCTTTGCATGTTCTTCCCTATTTATGTCCCTAAAGTTATTTATTCTTGTATTTTCATTTGACATTTTTTATGCATTTCTGCATTATTATGCAAATTAGAGGCTATCATTCAAAGTGTATCATGTCAATTATATTGATATATTCAGACCTAAGGCAAAATAAATGTAAGCATTAATAAATTTATAAAACATGACAAAAATTGATATTTCTCTTTTAATTCACCGCTGTGTTTATTTAGCTGTGTATTGATCCCCCATTTATTCACTTTATCATTTAAATAACCATTTTATTAATTTATCTATTGATTTAAATTTAAATAATTATTTTTTCCCTTTGCATTTTCCTCCCTATTTATTTAACAACAACAACAACAACAACAACAACAACAACAACAATAATAATAATAATAATAATAATAATAATAATAATAATAATTGATTTCCTCAAAGTTCTGTATTTTCTTTTTATATTTCTTTATGCATGTCCAAATTCCTTTTTACTGGTGGAGACTCTGTTTAGTGATTATGTACTAGTAAATATAAAAATAAAGACGTGTCGATGAAAAGCGGCAGCATTGCTCACATGTTGCTCTGTTTGTGGTGAAGTATTGTCGCTAGAGGTCATCCGAGGTTCACGCCGCCGCCGCGAGGACTTTTCCCAAAACATTCCCCCGTGACGTCACTAACCCCCGCTCCGCCTCGTGCCACATTTCTGTTGGCTTGTCAGCTGCACGAGACGCGCGGCATATTGTCTGATATGAAAACTGTCAGTTAACGTCAGTTGGTAGCGTCGGTCCTGTTAGAGGCGGTTCGTTATAAAGTGAAGACGTGGAGACGGTCGTTACTTTTAAACAGCGGTATCAGAGCTCCGTCCCCCGCTCTGTGAGAGCCTCCCTGGCGGCTGGCGCCCTTTGTAACTCTCTAAAGTGAATGGTAAGTAGCTTTAGTGTGGGGTTAGCTTGTAGCATCACTGCTAGGTTAGTTGTCAATCACTGACCGCTGATGGACCAAACACTAACAGACAATTTAAAAAAAAGTCTGTCTCAACTGGTCAGTGTGACTTAGTGGCCAGTTTAACTCACTGGAAGTCTTCATGATTTCCGTTAAACTGAAATTCATCTTTTTGTTCTTTGGCAGCTGCCAGTTGTCTCTTGTTCAGTTTGAACCTCGTGATCAGACGTCTGTACAGCACAGGCCAGGGTCCAACTTCTGGATCTCTGCCTCCTCCATCTGCCATTAAACCTGCTCTAAGCTACCTCATGAACATTTAGTAAGACGGGGCGATTAGTTCCTGTCTGTAGTTTACTTAAAGGTTAAAGACCATAATACCAGAGCTAGTGCGCTAAACACAAATCAAAACAAGACGGATAATAATTGCTTTCTGTATGTTGTCATGTAATAAGGAAGCTGCCTCCTTTTTATTTATGGAGGTAGAGGTCCTAACTTTAAAAAGAAGTGGTGTCAGGTAGATAGTATTCTTAATCAGGTAGATAGTATTCTTAATCAGAGTGTACATGTTGTGTTATCTTTTAAACAATTGAACATTATCTTGAACAATGTCATGCAGTGGTTGTCTTTTATGATGTGATTATTTTGGGTGTCTATAAGGTAATCACATCTACAGTATGGTAAAATGCAATATCCAAATTGTGTAAGCTCCCTTTTTTAAATTAAGGAAAATGTGTGACAAAACAACATTTTAATGAAGTAGTGTTGTGGTGTTGCAGAGATGCCCTGGCCTATGAATTTAGTTCTCCAGGTGTATGAAAACATGTTTTGTTGACCCCAACAAGTGTGTCTTTTTTTTTTTTTGGACATTTTGCTTTTTATATGAAAATTTATGGTAGATAAACAGGAAACGTGGAGAATGCAGCAACATGCAATGCAACAAAGGTCACCAGCTGGAATCCTTAGAGGGATTCTAGTACAAAGTATGTGTATTAGACCACTAGTTGTCTCTGTATAGTGGATTGTGGAAATACTTACTTTCTTACTATGTCCCTGTCAAAGTCATTTTTTAAAATATCTTATCAATATATTAACTGTCCAAGCTTCTCAAATATGAAGATTTGTTTCTTCTGTCTTTGTAATATTGTTGTATATTAAATATGTTTGGGTTTTTTGACTGTTTCTGACAAAATAAGAAATTGCCTAAAATATAAACTGATGAAGAATGAAAGTAGATTAAATAGATTAATCCATGATGAAAATAATGGATAGTGGCAGCCCTAAACCAAATGTAGCTTTTTAACCAGCATCTTGTTCTCATTAATGCAATACTTAGCATGAACCTAATGAAATCAGACACACACATACACACCCTTACTTGCAAAACGCCCCCCTGCAAAAGTGTATACAGTCTCTTTAGCCACTCTAGGTGTTACATGAGGTGCATATTTCATGAATACCCACCTGTTAGTTTGGTTGAGTATTTCTGCCATCCTTGTTTTCAGGAACAGGTCAACAAGCTGACAGAACCTATGAGCAATGACAGAAACTGTCTGACTACAGTTAACAGCCTTGAGGCAGGAGTGCATGTCAAAACTGAGTTCAGAATTAACCTCTACAGGTTTTGCCAGGCAGGCTTTTCTTCATTCCGACTCTCACTTTTAACACTGTGTGCATTTGTTGTTATTAACCCATATGTACAGAATAAAATGTTTGTAAATGCAGTGTTGTAAATCTAACTTTAACTTTTAAACAGTTTCAGTACATGCAATGCAATTTGAGTGAAAAAAGTTCAGTTTTTATGTGAACATGTAACTACTGTTGCAGAAGTTTGAGAGGGAAGGGATTTATTTTTGACTTGAAGTGCTCTTGGAACATTGCAGGCAGTCTGTGTTGGAAAACACTGAGTCACAGCTGCCCAGCGGTGACAACCAGTGTCTCCCCGTGGGATCAAAGCCTTAGCAACATAACATATTCAAGACAGGACACACAGCTAGAGGCACAGATGATTGAAAAATGTTTAGATACACGTGGTACAGACTGGATTCTCTGTCACAACACAAAATGACATAGAACTACCTGCACCTTACTTACCAGGCCTGCACTTCCTCTCTGTTTCAGACAGTGTGTCCCAGATTCTTCACCCGAGCCACTGACTCCCATGACTCCAGGAACTGTCTGATTCTGGACCTGTCAAGCAGGAATTGGACAGGTCAGCTGCCACACTGTCTCATGCGTGTCACTTCAAGATCTCAGAAGTTCCCTTTAGAATATTAAGGAAATGTTTTCACCAGAGTGTCTTATAATGCAGACTCATACTCACACTCATATTTGAATTGTGCTTTCTGGCCCTGGTAGGCCCAGGCAGAAATGAGCTGGGCTGAGGAAGACTGGACGGTGGGGCTGTCTGGACGGGTCCTGCAGAAGGTGAAGGAGCTGCAGGTCCATCAGGAGCGACTGTCCAGAGAGAACAAGCAGAAACAGCTACAGTTGGACAACATCCATACTAGCCTTGAAAAACAGACTGTGAAGGTACAAACAGCCACGTCACTTTTATGATACTATGATGCTGTCAAAATTAATTAATCTGACAAATAACTGTCACTCATTGGTATATTCACCTCATTTATCATTACTGTTACTGAGAAAAACTAGTGCTGATGTAAAGAATGTGATCGATTTTTGGAAAGGAATGGAGAGGTTGAATTTCTAATGAAAAAAATACTTCAAAATAAATAACTTCTCAAGTTACCTACAGTAGCTGATTGGCATGCTCCCAGTTCATAGAGGCATTAGGAGTACTAGTGTAGGAAGCTAAGCAATGTACTGTTGTGGTCATGGTCAGCAACCAAACATATTTTAGCCACCTAAAAAAATTAATATTAGAGGGGGAAAAAATCAGGATTAGTGGATGCTATATTTAGAATTTTCACCACCTTACCTTGCCATCAGAGAGCCTTTTCTGTTGGGAAACTGCCATTGTATACAGCATAAAAGCAAAATATCGTTCTCTAAAAGCCAGCCAGATTAGCCAGGATGGCGAAAGCAGTCATTTTACCAAGCAGACCACTGGAGTTGCTAGTCTATGCTGCCTCAATCTGTTTGTTTATTTGTTTGTGTTATTGTGTGACTTTGGTGAATCTGAACTAACCTTTTAAAACACAAAAGTCACACAATGAC